>SNQJ01S0281633.1:0-11175 GCA_010110895.2 Picea sitchensis
ACCAAGGAGACATTTTCATTTTGAATCATCTTGTACTTGAACATTTAAGTGGGGTGAAAGGAGGTTTCCCCCTCGAAGAGGCTTATTATCTAAAATTATCTCTTTTTCAAGGCGTTGAGTACTTTTCCTGAGGTTTTTCTATGATATATTGATGTTTGGTTCTTAACATCTTCGCATTGCGGAGATCAGGAAGGAAAATAAAGCGTGAGCAAGTTGAGTTTCCGCAATCACTCGTGGTTGTTTATATTCACGGTTCCTTAAGGCACGACTGGCGATCTTGTAAAGTGATATACCCGCCCAAATGTTAAGTCGAGGTCACAGCTCTCAGTCACGTGTAGAGAAGACAAAGAAAACTTCATGTATTTCCTTTCCGTTGATCCAAGCAAGGAACATGTATTGGCAAGTTAGCTTGTTCAGGAATACGACATTCAGGAGAAACAAGGTGTGAATAGAGTGGAAACTCCCGAAGTCCCAAAGTCCGAAGTCAATCCAAACTGTTCATCGAAGGAGACATGTGTTAGAGGATCGACTTGTTTGGGAATTCGACGTTCGGGAGAAACAGGGTATGCTAAGGTGAAATCTCCCAAAGCCCGAAGCCCCAAAGTGACGTGGCCTACTGACGTCACTAGGGATGACATGGAAACATGGGATGTGTGCCATGTGTCAATGAGTTAATATCCTTGGTAAGATGAAAATGCATTTAGAATGTGACATATGTCACCCGCCTGATTTTACCACGTGTCAACTTCATGTGTCCTATCGAGTGTTGCTCCTGGTGGTGGCACAAGGTAGTTAAGCGTGACGAAGAAGTTAGCTGGATCATGGCCGAATTAAATTTGGCCACGATCTATCAATATTGAGGGTCGGGGGGCATTGCAGAGATCAAAGTTGCGCAACAGATAATTATGCAAGGCGATCTCGTAATCCAAACCATGGTTTCCTAGGTGGGGTACGTGTCAGCGTGGGGACAATTGTGGAATGATCAACGAGTTACTCCCAAACTTCCAACCCATGTCCCCGCAATTTGAAAAGTACTAAATTTGATGTGACATTTTCAACATTTATTAGTTCAAGCATGGAAACCATGGGCCTGAGTGGATGCGTGGTGCCAGATCGTGAAGTCTGAAAACTTGACACTCCAGAAGAAATGGTGCATGAATGAATGTGGACCATAGATCCATAGTTCTTCACACGTTCTACAGTTCATTGTTCTGTGATGTTAGGAAACGCAAAAAAAAGGAAACCTCTGAAGCCCAAAGTCCAAAGTTTCAAGGCTCTGGATAAGCACCCAAATCATAAGCGCTGGGTCACAACCATGGTCCCATGTGAACCAAGGGCTAAAGAAAAGGGGCTAGCGCCCAGAATGTTTTGCAGAATAGAGCGAGGCTTAGAGATAAAATCTGAAGGGGTTCTTGACCGACCAAGACCCGCTGAAAATGGAATCTGATATTACTTTTCTTAAATCATATTGGTTTATTCTGGAAAATTATTAACGTCTATTATCCTGACAAAAATTTCGGTTGACTGCACATTTTGCAGAATTAACAATTGTCAAGACCAAACCGAATTTCCACACAGTGCGGAGAAATGGGAAAGGCACAGGGTGCTTACAGTTCAGAAAATGAAGTTAGAGGAATGGATGTCCATTTAGAAGTTGAAGGATCGAACTCCAATGGGCATGAAGAAGAGATAGATAAAGAAGGAAACATGGTGAAAAGCATTGAAGAGTTGCAGAGAGATGTCGAGACTCACCGAGCAGATAAAAAAAAAATCATGAAAGCCAGAGAGAAACACAGAGAATTCAACATAAAGTTGATGCATAGCCTGTAAAGGATAGAAAATAAACTAGATATGGATAGTGGCTCAAGAAAATCAAGAAGTCACAGAAGAACAAAAAGTGATAGTAGACATCACCAACACTCCTTGAGGCATTCCAATAAGAGAGCACACAACAACTCAACTCCATCCCCTGTTAGGAAGCATAATAGGTCTAGGGAGGATGAGCTACAAGGGGAAATGAACAAAATCAAACCTCCTACGTTTGATGGGGAGCACAAGAAGGATGAAGATGAAGAGACATGGTTGTTGGGCATGAGAAAGTATTTTCAATTGCATAATTATTCTTCTCATGAAAAAGGAAGAATTGCCATATACCAACTTAAAGGAAAAGCATCCATGTGGTGGGATCAGCTTGTGTAGGTGCAACACATTAAAGAGAAAAATGTTACTTGGAGGGAATTCAAGAAGTATTTCGAAAATAAATACTTGACTAAGAGGTATTATGATAAGAAAATGAAAGAGTTCTTCGAACTCAAGATGGGAAGTATGCCCATTGATGAGTATGAAAGAAGGTTTTTAGAATTGTTGAAATATGTGTCTTTCATCAAAGATGAGATAGTCAAGTTTCAAAGGTATTTGAGTGGTTTTCCACCATCCATCAGTGAAAAAATACAATATGATGATCCTAACACATTAGACGAGACCATAAGGTGATCTAAGTGCCTATATGATCAATAAAAAGCAAGGCCAACTTTCCAAAAATCTTGGGAAGACAAGAATAAATTCAAGATGGATCAGAGGAAGAAGGGAATTAAGCCACCATTCTTCAGAAATAATCCTCGGGGACAACCAAAATCTAGAGAACCCATAACGATTGAGATAGGTGGTCAAAGGTCAAGGAAACGACCTATTCAATGCTGGGGTTGTAAAGGTGATCATATGTTTAGAGATTGTCCTCACATAACTGACAAAGAGAGAGTTATTCACAATGCTCAGCGAGTTGAAACAATGGGGGACATGGGCATAAATGTACCAAGGATATATGCAGCCTTGGACAATAAGAAAGTAGAGTATCAATCACATATGATTGAAGTGGAAGGTATGATCAACAACCAAACCATTACTATTTTAATTGATTCAGGAGCTAGTCATAGTTATATAGATCTTAGGATGTTGGAAATTTTACAATTTCCAAGAAACAAGCATGGAAAATCTTGGTTGGTGCAGCTGGCTACTGGAGCCAAAAGAAAAGTAAATGAGATGGTTAAGTCATATCTTATGGACATGAATGGATTGAGCACAAGGGAATATTTGAACATCTTGCCTTTAGGATCTTATGACTTCCTAATTGGTATGGATTGGTTAGATCAACACCATGCCATATTAGACTGTCATAGCAAGCCATTCACTTGCTTGGATGAGGAAGGGAATCAGAGGGCAGTCTAAGGAATTCTCGAGACAGATATTGTCCGAAAAATATCAACAATGCAGTTGAAGAAGTGTTACAGGAAGGGATGTCAAATATTTGCAACTCATATGGATGAAGCATCTAAGGATAAGGTGCCAAATTTGGAGGATCATTCAGTGCTAGAATATTTTGATGATGTGTTCAAGGAGGTACCAGGACTACCTCCAAAGAGAGATATTGATTTCTCTATTAATTTGATGCCTAGAGAAACTCTAGTATCAAAGACTCCTTACAGGATGAGTACACCAGAGCTAAAGGAGTTGAAAATGTAGCTTGAAGAAATTCTGAAGAAGGGGTATATACATCCAAGTGTGTCACCTTGGGGTGCCCTAGTCTTGTTTGTGAAGAAGAAAGATGGGACATTAATATTGTGCATTGATTTCAGAAAATTGAATAAAGCGACTGTAAAGAACAAGTATCCTCTACCAAGGATTGATGATCTCTTTAATCAATTGAAGGATGCAAAGATATTTTCCAAGATATATCTCAGATCAAGATACCATCAGGTAAGGATTAAAGAGGAAGATATCAGCAAGACTGCCTTCAGGAAAAGGTATGGTCATTATGAGTTCACAGTGGTGCCATTTGGTTTGTCAAATGCACCAACTATTTTCATGTGCTTAATGAATGGTGTTTTCCGGGAATATTTAAACAAGTTTATCATTGTTTTTCTGGATGACATTCTTGTATATTCCAAGCCGTAAGAAGAGCATGAGCATAATTTGAGGATGGTGCTGCAAGTGCTAAGAGAACATCAACTGTATGCCAAATTGAGCAAGTGCTCATTTTATCAAAACATAATTCACTACTTGGGGCTTATCATTTCAAAATATGGGATAGCAGTGGACCCTCAAAAGATAGAAGCCATTAGAGAATGGTCAACGCCTAAGAATGTGACAAAAGTTATATCCTTCATGGGTCTAGTTGGCTACTAAAGAAGGTTCATTGCAGGGTTTTCGAGAATAGCTCACCCCATCACTTCCTTGCAAAGGAAGGGGAAGAAGTTTCAATGGACATAAGAATGTGAAAAGATTTTCCAACAATTGAAGCAGATGTTAACCAATGCTCCAATTCTAAAGATCACAAATCCGAGTGAAAATTTTGTGGTTTGCCCAGATGCGTGCAAATAAGGACTTGGTGGATTCCTTAGCCAGAATGGGTTTGTGATATGTTTTGAGTCCAGAAAATTGAAAGAGCATGAAAGGCTCTACGCTACTCATGATTTGGAATTGGCAGCCATAGTGCACGCTTTGAAGAAGAGGAGGCACTACCTCATAGGAAATAAGTTTGAACTAAGGACATGCCATAACGGTCTGAAATATTTGTTTGATCAACCTACTTTGAATGTTAGGCAAAGTAGATGGCTGAAATTCCTATGTGAGTATGACTTTGATATCAAGCATGTCAAAGGAAAGGAGAACAAAGTGGATGACACACTCAGTAGGAGAGTGCATGAACTGCATGCTACGACCATTAGCATGTATCAGATGGATCTTAAAGGCAGAATTTATGAAGCTACAAAAGTAGATTTGCAATACATGGAATTGGTAACAAAATTGCAGCAAGGTAAAATGCAGCAAAAAACTGAAGATTATGAATTTAGAATTGATGGAATCCTTCTATATAGAAACATAGTCTATGTACCCAACTCTTATGAATTGAGGAGTGCGATTTTAAAATAAATTCATAATGTGCCTTATGCAGGACACCTAGGATATCAGAAAACAATATCGGCAGTCAAAAGCCAATATTATTGGCCAGACATGAAGAGGGAGATTGTTGATTTTATAGCCAAATGATTGGAATGTCAAAAGGTAAAGGCTGAGCATAGACACCCATCTAGTTTACTACAACCATTACCCATTCTTGAGTGGAAATGGGAAGTGGTAACAATGGATTTCATCACGGGATTTCCAAGAATGATCAAACAACATGATACAATCATGGTAGTGGTGGACAAGCTTACTAAAGCTTCCCATTTCATTCCTATGAAGACTACTCATAAAGAAACTAATGTTGTTGATATTTATATGAAGGAAGTAGCACGCTTGCATGGCGTGCCCAAAACAATTGTGTCTGATAAAGACCCAAAGTTTACATCAAAGTTATGGAATGGGTTATTCAAAGGGTTCGAAACAAATCTGAACTTCAACACAACATATCATCCTGAGTCGGATGGGAAAACAGAAAGTGTGAACCAAGTGATAGAGGGCATGCTAAGGATGTATGTGATGGAAAAACCATCTAAATGGGAAGATTATCTACATTTGGTAGAATTTTCCTACAACAATGGGTATCAATCATCACTGAAGATGATCCTGTTTGAAGCACTTTATGGTAGAAAGTGCAACAATCCAGTAAGTTGGGACAACCTAGTTTATAGGGAAGTGGTTGTGCCAGAGTTGCTCAAGGAAATGGAAGAACAAATGTTGAAGATTAAGTAGAATTTGAAGGTTGCCCAAGACAAGAAGAAAAGTTATGTTGATAAGAACAGAACTCACAAGGAACTTAAAGAAGGGGATCATGTATTCCTAAGAGTGAAGGCCAACCGAAGCTCCCTGAACTTGGGAAATTGTTCAAAGTTGGCAGCTCAATATTGTGGGCCATTTGAAATCCTAGAGAGGATTGGTCCAATAGCGTATAGGATTGCATTGACTGCATGCATGTCTATACATAATGTATTTCATGTGTCATTCCTTAAGAAATATTTACTTGATGTTAATCATGTTATAGATTGGAATGTGATTTAGGTGGAGCAGGAAAGCGCTTTTCAAGTGCATCTGGTGCGTATACTAGATTGGAAAATAAAGCATCTCCGAAATCGAGCCATATGGCTTGTAAAAGTCCAGTGGACCTAGTACGGTCCTGAGGATGCAACATGGGAGCATGAAGATGCTATGTGAGCAGAGTGCCCACATATTTTTGAAGATTTTGGAAATCTTTCTATTATTGTGTAAGTAAGTTGCACTGAGGACAATGCAAAAATAAGGGGAGGGGATTGTAACACCCCAAGGCCGAGCCCCTACGCAATTGTAATTATGTTTATAGGCTGGTGAGCCAAGTGTTTATAAGATGAATACTTATGTGTTTATTAGGCCGGAGATCCTAGATGATTAAGGCCATGAGCCTAATTTTTGTAAATGTAAATGAACATATCATTAATAAAATTACATTGTTGTGTGTATACCGAACATGAAGAACAAGTTATGGGGGACTAAGCTCCACTAGGTAGGGTAAGGGAGGGAGCTAAGTGTCTGGGAATAGGGGATAAGATAGAGGGCTTACCTCTAAAGGAATAATATTTTATTATTATTTCCCAAAGGTTATGGTGGACATAAGCTGTGTTGTCCTAAGTTCCTGGAAAGGGAATGAGTGCTAAGTGGAACTCATGCAGCTGCAGGAAGACAAGTGTCAACCTGGGCACATGCAGTTATAGCTGGGAAAACCATCTTGTTGGGGGTTCGCTTTCCATTCTGGCGTTGCTCCCCATCCATGCGTGGGGACCAATATCGATTTTCCTCATGACCCTTACGATTATATAGAAGTCTATCACCCTTCTTGATTCATCAATGGATTCATGCTCACACCTGTACCTTTCCTGAGCCGTCCTGTGCCTTAACGAATACTATTGTTGCCATCACCTGAGCTATACCGAGCCTTTCTTTTGCCATCACCTGATTTATACCGAGCCTTGTTGTTGCTATCACCTGAGCTATATCGATCCTTGTTGTTGCCATCACCCTTACTGGAGTTGAATTAGACGTTGGGTTGAAGAAGTAAGTTGTCAGTCCTACAAGAAACTTTGTCCAAGTGAGAGAGGTGGTTGGGGAAGTGTTTTCCTAGAGGGAGCCCAAATGCAGCTGTAGTGATCGAAGAATTACTTTCTAGTGTATTGTTGAAGCCCTAGAAGGAAAGTGGGGTAGTTGAAGAACTGTTGAGTAGAGAAGGGGCACACTTACTGGGGTGGAACATGCATGTGGGGAATGAGAGGTTGTAGGCTATTAGTGTGAGCTGACCCTAGGAGAAAATCCTTCTTTTTGATCTGTACGACCTTCCTATTGTCCTTTCCTAGCTTAGGAATCCCTTACCCAGTGGATTTTAGTCCCATATCGAGGGTGACCCACTTCTGAGCGTGATGAGCAGCGTGGTCTAAGGCTGGGAGGTTCGTGGAAGGTCTGCACGCAGTTTGACGGTCATTTATTGAAAGATAAGTACCAAATCTCTTTTAATTGTATGTTGTGTAATTGTACATGTGTTATAACTTGATGAGTAAGGCATGGATATATCAATTATGTTGTGTGTGTAGGCTTATTGTTATTTCCATAATCTGTGTATGGTTAGAATATGTCGTGTGTATGCATATAATGTTGGTATGTTTTAATCATTATTTCTGCATGAATAGAACGATGTAACTATTAATTGTGTTAGATATGCATGGATATAAATGCACAAAATGGTATCAGAGCTAAGTGAAATGTTTGAGAAGTGGCTTTTCCCAACCTGTTGGTGGTTGGCGACGTCACAAAATGGTATCAGAGCTAAGTGAAATGTCTGAGAAGAAGTGTTGCCCGAACTTTTGGTGGTTGGGGATGTCATATCCAAGCTATTATGCCAAAGGGAAATTGATGAGTTATTTTATTAGAATGAATGTGTTGGTGAAAAAATGAAAACATAGTGCTAATTTGGTACTCTTAAATACTAAGTACACCATATTGACCTTAATAATAATCAATTGTTAAATATCATTGGGCAATGAAAGAGATATGAATAGGTTACATACAATCTTATAGAAGATTGAGTTGCACCTTGGAAATTTTTTTTTTTCCCGAGGGCAATATTTTAGTGACAAATTTTAAGAACAATTTAAATAATCAAATTTATAAATATATCTAGCACTCACATATTCATCTAGTAATATTTTTAGTTAAAACAATTGTGTGAGCTATTTTCACTAGGAAATATATTATTAGTGGTTGATTTCACTGAGATTACACCTTTATTGTATAAAATGAGAGACAATATGAGTATTATCATTCAAACATTGTTTCTATAATTATGAATTCTATGTACAAGCATTCACATTACAATCTCAATAAAGGAATGACACTGCATATATTAATTGTGATGCTATAAAGAGTACCATTTTATATTAGTTTTCATCCACTTTTAGCTGCAAGTATTTGGCTAGCACAAAATCAGGGAACAAAGTGGAATTATGGATATCATAGTCAATTGGTTGGAATTTCTCATGATACCCTTCATGTGCTCATCTTTATTTGTAAACTACACCCATGAATCAAATACATCTTCAGGGTGAGACTGGTTCCTTTGACTCAATAACTAGGGCCTTCTCCCCACTAGGCTTGCTCTTTCTCATCCATAGATTATCATGCCCATACCAATAGTTGCTCCCATATGTAGTGGCATATTTATCATGCTCCAATATTGGAAAATATTTGAATGCATCTATGTAGAACCCTTGCTTTGGATGACACCAACCTAATTCAAATAATTAATTATTTTGCAAACCCTTTGTAGCCTCCTAGATATGTGATCTAAATCTTGGCTTTCCTAATGAAATTTTCCTTTCGATGTATACTTTGAAATGCTAACTAGTGCAAGTTCTAGTCTAAAATTCTAGCATCTCAATAATCTTGCATTTAATTCAAATGATACAGGTTATTACCCAAAATTGAACCATAAATCCCTTCTTTTTACCATGATTGCTACCACTTGAAGTGTGTCTTGTCCTTACCATTGATCTTTCCCTTATCTTACCAAGTTTACCTAACATCCTGACAAATCTTTCCAAAATTTGGTCTTCAATGTGAAACATGGCATGCTCTTTGCAATGATTCTTTGGTAATTAATGTTCTATGATTGGTTTGATCATGGTTTGTGCAACATTTAAAGTAGGGTTCAATGCCACCTACCTTAACCACACTAATGGTGACATGATCTAAATCTCTCCATAGAAAAAACAACCCCAAGCGTATATTTTAGATACAAAGACTTATCTACTGTAGATACCTTAGCCTATGCAAATAAACCCCCTACTTCATGGCCTGTTAACTCCATAGTTTCCCTTAATCCCATGACACCCATCTCATCTATGATCCCTAGTTATTGTTGACACCCTGAACATAGAGCTCTACTCCGGTGGAGCACTTTAGTTGGTGGTGTTGCAATTTAGCCTACATAACTATATGTCTATTCTACTTTTTATTCATATACCTAAAAAGCAATGAACAATAAGAATTAAATTCACAAATTTGAATTAAAATTGATGAAAGTAACTTGTTGGAATTGAATCGCTAAAAGTAAAATGGTAAAATTGGATTTCTACTATGGTACATTGACCCCCCTTGCAAAAAAAATAAAGGGTGGTCCAACTAAGGTGAGAGTAGCATAGGGATTTAGGTGTGCACCATTCACCTATCTCTTTTTCATACCATTATCCATTAGATCTAGTTGCACTATGCCCTCTCAAGTAATATACACAATCTAGTACAGAGCATGCTAATGCATTTGTAATCGCCCCGATAATTCTAAAGATCACTATCATACTACAACAACGACAACATATCTCCCTAGTTCTAGATATGTTGATAATACCACGCCTTCTATCACCACTTATATACTATCTAGTAATATCCTACCAAAATCTTGTGTTTCTCTCATTACACTGGCATATCCAACCTATCCTATAACTACCTTATATTCGACATCTTATATGTAGTGATAACCAGTCATAAGATCGAGATCAAGTACTCCTACAACATTATGCCCTCTTTTTCATAAACCAAGTTAAAACATGCACGATTAGTAAGTGTATTACACGTTATCTAGTAAGCACATAGAATGGTTGGGATTCACTCATCCCATCATCATGATTTATTGAGCACATGTTTTTCAAGACATGCTTCATAATGTTTTTAAAATCATGTGTCATGCCATTATATTTAGGATGATAGGAATTGTCTTAAGATGTTGGATAGTTAAATATTGAACCATAACAACATCAATGTAATGATCCCAAGCCATTATGCAAGGATCATCATTGTTTTGGTGTCTTTTTAAAACTTTTTCTGAGTGAGGTATTTCGTCAAACACTTTGTTGTCCTACTTGTTTAGATGTGTTTACTTGTTGAATGGCCTCTTGATTTAGGCCTTAGGGTTTAGTGATATGTTTATGTGTGTGTATGCAGCAAATAACAGAAAGAGATAACCATGGAACATACCTCAACCATATGCAATAAGATAGACAAGCCAAAACATCTCAAATCTTCTTTATTCATAAAATAGAAGAACCTGCTACAAAGGAGATGTCGATCTAGAATGCTCAACAGATGGCCAAGATGATAGACAATAGATAACAAGTATGAGCTGCTACAAAATGCTCAGTTGATACAAAATAAGCCTCCAAAGGCTAGATAAGAGATGAAGACCAATGCCAAGTGCCAAACCCCTCACTGTTGGAAGATGCCATGCTTTGTTGGATAACTGAAGTTCCTCGACAATTCGGCCTTGGTGCCAAAGATGTCAAATCACCTCCAGAAATATGAAAACAGTAGATCAGGTGATGATAAGAACAACCCAGGTGCCCGAATCTCCAAATCCACTCTCAAACCCTGTAGATCTGAACTCTTCCACTGAATGGTGCGCCCCACTGGATGATTGAAGCCCTAGATAATTCGGCCCTGATGAAGGAGGCCTTTGAATGCTCTGAAACTCTCCATAATGATAGATCAGGACGCTGCAATGAGAACCCAAGTGCTCAAATCCTCAAAATACCTGCTAGATCCTTAGATCTAGCTACCCTCCAAATGATGGTGTTCCCTCCTCTTGGGAAAACGTCCCACTCTCAATACAAATAGATCCTCCACTGAAAGACTCTAGAAAACCACCAAGAATGATGCCAAGACACC
>SNQJ01S0281634.1:0-11175 GCA_010110895.2 Picea sitchensis
ATCAATTTGGTCCCAGACCACATACCCCAGGAGTGCACTGGGGGCCCTAGATCTTGTCTAGGGTCTTAGCCATCCTCCAGGAGAATGGCTCTCGCTGCTGCATGTAAATTTAACAATCAACTTTATAAGAAGATTTATCCTGAACTTTGTTGAGAAGGTCAAACCAATGAATGCCTTGCTAAGAAAGGATGTCACATTCAAATGGGATAATGAAAGCCTAAAGTCTTTTGAAGATATTAAAGAGGCATTCACTACGAAACTTGTCTTGGTTAGCCATGATTACTCTCGCGACTTTATAATTTTTCGTTCGCTTCTCAAGACACTATAGCCAAAGCGTTATTACAAAAGAATAAGGACGACCATGAACAACTCATCTCCTTCATGAGCAAAACCCTTAGGGATGTTGAGCTGAATTACTTGATCATTGAGAAACAGGCTTATGCCCTTGTCAAGTCCCTTAAGCACTTTAGGAGTTATGTTGGTAACAACAAAATCAAAGCATATGCGCCATACCCCGCTGTCAAAAATGTCCTCTCCTAGTAGGATTGCCTTGGAACTAGGGGAAAGTGGGTTTGAGATCAAACCCAACAAGATTATCAAGGGACAAGGCTTAGCCAAGATGTTGACCAAGAGTAATGAAGAAGCCATACAAATGGGAGAGAATGACCAGATCAATTTAATTGTGAGTGAGTTAGAACAAGATGAGTGGTATGCTGACATTATCTATAACTTGAAGAACCTTTCGTGCCCAGACCACCTGGTAGATCACAAGAGAGCCTTGAAACTGAAAGCTATGAAATATTGTTTGACTTAGGATGGTCTTGGCTGCAAGAACCTTAATGGAATTATCCATAGATGTGTGAACAAAGATGAAGCCGCCCAATTGATTAAGGAACTTCATTCAGGGTATTGTGGTGGTCGCTTCGCTGCCCACACCACCACTCATAAGATTCTAAGAGTAGGATATTATTGGCCTACATTGTTCACTGATACCCATTGATATGTCAGGTCCTTCCAACCTTGTCAATTCTTCACAAGAAAGCAACGATTGCCCACGTTTCCTTTGAAGCCAGTCGTTGTTGAAGCTCCTTTTCAACAATGGGGTCTAGATTTCATTGGTGAGTTTAAGGACAACTCCAACAATGCATATCGTTGGGTTTTGACTACTACAAACTATTTCAATAGGTGGGTAGAAGCCATCCCAACGAAATAGGCAACCGATGAAGTCGTCATGAGTTTTCTTGAGGATAGGATAATAACAAGGTTTGGTGCCCTTGCCAAAATTACTACTGACAATGCCAAGGCTTTTAGCTCCCTTACTTTAAGTATTTATTGTCTTATCTCACTCATCCAACTACTATCCCCAAGGAAATGGATTGGCATAATCTAGCAATAAGAATCTGATGAATATTGTCAAGAAGATTGTAGGTGGTAACAAGAAGGCTTGGGATAGTAGGTGTTATCACATGCTAATTTGTATTAATTTTTCCAAAGCATCTTTTCCTTGTGTTATCTTTCCACTCAGATTTTAAAACTTTTTCAACAGCTCCGTCAAGCTCCCATCACCTAAATCCTTCACTCGAATAATCATCCAAAATAGTCATGTCCTCCATGAGTAAAAATTGGCAAATATCCCAAACCTATATCTAGCCTTAATGCTTATCTAAATCCCTCGGTTCCACCACTTCATTCATTTTTACCCTTATTATCATATTCCGGTTGAAAATTAAAAATATTCCTTTTATTAAGCTTAAGCTCCCTTATCCTATCCACAAAGTCATGTGATGAGCCTCATATGCCCAAAGTCCTTAGAAAAATGGAAAAAAGGTTTATAATTATTAATATAAATATTTTTATATTAAAATATTTATATTAATATTTAATCCAATATTTAATTCATGACCTCATGTCAAATCATGGGCACAAATCTCAAACTAAGTGGAAAAGTCAAAGGGTGGATGGAGGGCGAATATACATTTCGGGGGTTAAAACCACTCCTCCCAAGTTCTGAAATAATATTGCAAATGCGACATATTTTATTATATGGTTTGGTTTCATAAATGTGCGACATATTTTCCAGGAGTGCGTTTCATGGAATTTCCAATAAATAAAATTGTTCTCACGGTGGAAATTTTTCRCAGAGGTAAAAATTAAATTTTACAGAGGAGAAAGATTAATGTTTATTGCTATGGAAAAGAATCATAAAGAAGAAGATGTACGTGATCAGAAGATTTGGACAATTGTTTATCCAAGGTTTTTACAGAAGTAAAAGGGGAAGATCAAGGGATATTTTCATAGTTTACCAAGATGGTTTCCAAGACATGGTTTTCAAAACCACGGGAAACAAACCAGTAAATAGTTTTCACAGTGAAATGGTAAATTGGGCAAAACAAGACATGGTTTTCAAAACCACGAGAAGCAAGCAATAAATGGTTTTTCAAAGCCACGAGCATGAATTAAAATATGGAAATTTAATTTTACAGGATAAAAAATATTTGGGAATTATTTTTATTCAAATATATTATTCCCAAATATTTAAGGAGAATATGGATAAATAAAATTAGATTTGAAAAAAGCACAAGTGACATTTCAAAGAGGATGCGGCAGTCAGTTTCCGCAACAGTTGAGATTTACAGGACGATTTCTGGATGAACCAGAATGAATTTTCAAAATTCAAAAGAGGTTATTATCAAGCACGGACCCAAGAACATTAACCTTGTTCATTTTTCACACAGGTGTCACGGATTGGGAGATTCGAAGCAATCTTGGAGCCATATTTTTCAGTTATGATTTCCTGTTCGAGACATGTTTTTATGACACGTATTCTAGCCAACTGGAGATGAATTTCAGGAAACTGAGAGAGGCTTTTCTTCAGAACGAGCTTATCTACAAAACCGTTCTCAGATTTTACACAGTTGTTACGGTTTGAGAATTACAGGTGGCGTTTTGAAGCCTATTTTTTCTCATGAAAAGCAGGAGATCAGTTAAAACGTGTCATGTTCTATTTGTAACTGTTCCTATTTTGGGAAAGGGGTTGGAGTTCGAAATTGTGAGCTGGAAAGGGGCCTTTAGTGCTATATATTTCATTGTAAAAGAGTAGAGAAAGGGGGGACTTTCAGCCAGGAAGGCGAAGGGACTATGTGTAAATTTATCATAGTGTCCTTATGAATTAATACAATAGTACAGTGCTTTTGACAGCCGAGATTCATCACGGTGTATTCTTTAGTGTGTTTTCCTCCAGTTCACATTCATTTCACATCTGTTATTTCTTCTAAGCATAGCTAAGAGCACATGACCAGAATTCATCCTTGATAGATGCTCCTTTCATATGGTTAATATAGTTGTTGTGTTTAATGATTACAGGTCCATAATTCACTCTCTGTCAAGTGCTCTGTTCATTGTAGTCAGCCTTATGTTATTTCTTCTAAAGTTACAATTGAGAATTCATCTTTGTTTGATACTCTCATTTGTAATGGGCTTTTCTCTTTTCTGTCTTGCCATCATCTGAATACTATTTATTGCTGAAGGATATGCTTACTTTGCCTCCGTTCCCTCAGGAGTACATTAGCTGTATTAATATTCATAGTATATCTCAGGATTTGATCCCATTGCCCAATGTTTTCTTCCTCTTGTTTGTCCTACCAACCCTTTTAAAAACCTAAACAAACCTGTCCTATTGTAGAATCTGACCTCTGTGTGCTCATTGCCAAATATTTTTGAGTATTTTCAGTCTTTACATGTTTGAGAGAGCCCTCTCTGGTTGGAAGGGTCAGAATCCAACCTAAAGTTGGTTTGTAAGTTACCTTGGCATTTCTTTGATGCAGCCCGAAGAAATTACCGAGTGCTAACATTTTGGCGCCGTTGCCGGGGAGCGAAGGTGAAATCTTCCCTGGGATAAATGACAAAGTTCAGATCTGAGTACTGATGGTGAAAAGTATTCTGACACAGAAAGGCTGTACATTATTCACCTGGCGACTCCATTTTCAAGAATCTAGAATTCAAAATTTTTATGGCGACTCCATTGTACAAAGACAGTAGCCTAAAGAGTTTATTGATAACTCCACTGCTTCAATATGGATCACAGATCTGCAAGGTATGCTCCAATGAATCACTCTCATAGTCCTGGCTTTCCAAATCGTATTCCTCACATAGATTGGAAAAAATATTTGCCTAAATTCAAAGATGGGAAAGGAAATGATGTTGCCTTGCACTTGATTAGATTTCACATGCACATATGTAAGCTGGGGGTTGAATTTCATGAGGATTGTTTGATGAAAACGTTTATGGCTACTCTAGAGGGGAAAGCAAGATTAATGTATGATGGTTTAAAACCAGGTAGCTTATATTCTCTTAAGGATTTCCACATAACATTCTTTAAGCATTATGGAGAATCTAATCCTTCATTCTTGGTGTTTGAAGATTGTTGTGAATTTTGTGAACATTTCATTAAGTACCTTGAAAATGTTTTTGGTAATGAAGAGTGTATGAATGATGAAATCATAGAAGCCCTTTATGAATATTCATCCCAACAACAAATAGTAGCCCCCCTTTGGCTGAAGATGAAGTTGATCAAGAAATTATTGCTAAAAGTCATTTTCCTTCTCCTGAACTTGATGAAGATATTCAACACAATTTCCAGCAAGACAAAGTGTTTCAAAGTTGTCTTTCTTCCCCTGTGAATGATGTGGTTGTTCAAATTCTAAGTGGCCTAGACATGGATGAGGGTTCTAAAACTGGATCTATGGAGACTTCAAGCAGTGAACCAACAAATGGCATAGAGTTTCAGGAAAGCAACAAAACAGTGTATGCCACTTTTCAATCACAAATACAGAAAGATTGTAATGATCCCGAGCCATTATGCCAGCATCATCACGGTTTTGGTGCCTTTTTAAACTTTTTCTGGTTGTGGTATTTCGTCAAACACTTCGTTGACCTACTTGTTTACATGTGTTTACTTGCTCAATGGCCTCTCGATTTCAGCCTTAGGGTTTACTGATGTGTTATATATGTGTATTGCAGCAATAAACAAGAAGATATAACCATGGAACATACCTCAACCATACACAATATGATAGACAAGCCAAAACATCTCAAAATTGCTTTTATTCATGAAATAGAGAAACTTGCTACAATGAAGATGCCGATCTGGAATGCTCAACAGATAGCCAAGAAGATAGACAATAGAGATGCTACAAAATGCTCCAATAGAAGACTACAATAAGCCTCCAAAGGCTGGATATACAATGAAGACTGAATACAAGTAGATCTGGGCCGTAAGAATGCTAAACCCCCTAGCAGGAAGGTGCCACGCCTTGTTGGATAGCTGAAGCTCCTCAACAATTCGGCCCTGCTGCCAAAAGTGTCCAATCACCCCAAGAAATATGCCAACTGATAGATCGGGCAACTGTAAGAACAACCCAGGTGCCCAAATCCCCAAAGTCACTCTCAAACCCTGTGGATCTGAACTCCTCCACTGAATGGTGCGCCCCCCTGGATGCCTGAAACCCTAGATAATTTGGCCTAGGTGAATGAGACCTCCAAACCTCCTGAAACTCTCCAAAATGATAGATCGGGCAATCACAAACCCTTGGAAGAAGTTTCAAGTTCAGATATGAGGTACAGCCTCCTAGATCTGCAATTCACTGAATCACCAAATCGTCCTCTCTCTCCCAAAGCCGTCCCAACCTGTAGATGATGATCTAGTCGTGGTAACTCCTCAAGAATGGACTAGATCTGATGTCCAAAGCCCTGCAATGAATACCCAGGTGATAGAATCTCCAAAAGCCCTACAATGAATACCCAGGTGATAGAATCTCCAAAAGCCCTGCCAATCACCTACAATGAATCTCTCTCCAAGAATGGTGTGCCCCCCCCTTGCTGGAAACCCCCAACTGGTGCACCCTCTCTCTATCTGCACAAGTAACTGATGTGGAATCCTCTTGCAACTGAGTAGATCTGGAACTAGAATGGTGTGGGAGCGTATTGCATCTCCGAGACCAAGCTTGGGATAAGCTAGGTGGAATCTTTCACCACCGAATCGTCCTCTAGGGTTTGTTAAGTCAAAACCCTCAAAACCCCCAATGATGGGCCCACTAGCTAAAAGCCAGATATCAAAAGATAATCATACATGAATGAATGAGTAGAGGCCCTTGCCTTTCCTTTATACTTTTTGCTCTCTTTGTCCCTCCAAAGTGACTTTCATTTTATTAATATTTAATTAATTAATTAAATCACTTTGATTAATTAATTAACCTTTTTACCTCTGAAAAACACCTTATCTCTCCTTGTGGCTTCCCTGGCCACTGAAAGTTACTTCTCACCATCCCATCCTGTAGTGTTGCTTCTCTCGATTCCAATGAGCTATTACACTGAGACATTCCTCCAAGCAATGTGTCCAAAATGACCTCTTAAGTGAATTCAATTAGCTTAAGCTCAAAATAGTCAAAATCATAGAAATTGTCGGAATGCAACGGAGCCAAGGCCAACCTGTGCGGAATGGCTCATAATGATGGAATATGATGAGCAATGCAAGCTGGACCCCACAATGCCTCTCAATAACCCCTATACTCACTATAACACTCATCTGGCTACTCTGGTCATCATAAACCTCTGTACTGTGATGATGTCCCAAAGTGGGGACATTACAATCCTCCCTGCTAGAAAATTGCTTGTCCTCAAGTAATAACCAAATCCCTCCAAGTAAAATACCAGGATCCCATGTCCACCTGTGGGATACATAGTAGAACCCATACAAAGATGAACACTCATACACTCTGCCCCCTGGGTCCCCTAACAAGTCATGAACTGCTAGCCCTTGGAAAGCATAATCCTGAAATAAACCAACTCTGTGAGTCTCCTGCATATGACACATGGCCTCATATTAGAATGAGTCCATCCTCCAAGTCTCTACCAAGATCCTCACGGCCTCCATCAACTGCACATGTTGATGCTAGAATGAGGTGTTGCAAGACCTCCGTGAGACACCCACAAGCGATGCGCTCTTCTCAACACTGAAGCTCAATGGAAAGTAGAATAACTTTCCCCTGTAATGGTCCTCTCTCCCCTGTCAGTCAGTGAAATGCTCATTCCTGCAATCCCTGGGTCCCATGCTAATCTCTGTCGAAGATCACCATGCTGGCCCTGCACTACTCTGACCATGACTGTCTGCCCCCTGCATACATCCTGAATCCTCCTCTCCTGGGTCCTCCAGCTGAAATACCTGTGCCCATTGGACCTGCTGTCCAGAAACTGTACCTGTAACAATGTCCCTGTAGAAGTAGTACATGTCCACCCACCTCTATGTCTGATCATGCTGATCAAGAGTGAAAAGCTGCCTCGCTCTATCGGAAAAAAACCTGCAGGCTCTCTCCAAATCAACCTCTGGTGGTTTATGTGGCTCTCTGGCGCAACCTGGGTCATCATGTAGCGAAACATTCTGCTAACCAAATTAACCCCCGGGTCCCATAGCAAACCTGGAAGTTTATCACTTCCAGTCTCCGCTAGCTGCTCTTGTGCCAGACTGATCACTGTCGGAAGCCCCCCGTGCTCATCTGCTATCATCGAGCCTGTGATGCTCACCGTCACGCACCACGTCTCAATTGACTGCCTATGACGATCATCTCTATCCTGCTGGATGCTGTAAAAGTACTCCTGTCAGGTTGTCTCGGCCTAACCACTTCCCATGTCCTCAGCCACGACCTACCCCTCTTTATGCTACTGTCTATGATAAAGGTGTCAGGACAGGCTAACAGAAACAACTACAGCTGACCATAGGACTGGAAGGTGTCACCTGCTTTGGTCAACACCAAGGATTCGACCAGAAGCTCGTCCATCAGTATCCGTGATAAATACTCTCCTGTGGTCATCATTGAATCCCAACCATCCAGTACAACCAGAAGTAACTCCTCCAACTGCTGCTCAACCAACCTCCCTCTCTCATCTCCCATGCAACTACTGATATGGTGAAGGTGATCTCTCATAACTAGGTGCTGCTGCAAAGGAGTGACATCTGCATGCTCCCCTAGGACTGTGTCCTCCTTGCAAGGCACTATACCCCTCTGAATCCCACCATACATCTCGGCATGTCTCTGTGAGCTATCACTCATCACTGTATGCTCTGGAATACCCATGTTGTCTCCCGTAGACTCATGCTGTCTCATAGATCCTGGGCGTACTACTGGATCAACCTCTACATGGAGGCCAACCGCTCTCAGAAGACAAATGGAAGTGTCATCCATCATCTGGTGCTCCTCTGCTAGATCATCAACATCTCCTAGCAACGTGACTGAATGATATATTTGAGTGTCTACTAAGACAGATGAAGTGGATCTCTGAAAAATCTCCTCAAGAGGCTCGTTTGATCTAGACTCTGATTCTTGAAGGGATGTCTGTGGGCCTCTCAAGAATCCTCGAGTGCTCTCCAACTCCTGAGTAAGTCTGTCCACCTCCAACTCCTGCTCTCTCAGGGCCTCATGATACATCTCACCAATCCTCAATAGGTAGTCCCTGTCAGTCAACAACTACTGGTAGTCAGTCCTCATCATCAACACTCTGTCCCTGAGAGTGTGAAAATCATCCATGGCAAATCCCTTATCTGAACTACCACGTGCCACTGATGCTCTCCGGCAGTAATCTGCCATCAATGCATGCATGTCATCACTGCATCTGGTGGCTGCCATGATCATATCCTCACTGACTCTCAACTGTCCGGTCAAGTAGTGTGACCCCTGATCATAGTCAGGCTGAGGTGCCACCTCACGTTTCTCACTGTTAGTGTCAGCTTTGGAGTCCCCAAAAACACTCTCTGCATAAGATAATGTGCTGAATTGCCCACTGTCTACTGTGCTGCTGGGTCCTCCTGTCTGCCACTGCACCCCATCAATAGGTGCTATCTCCCTCCGCATCACACTGTATCCTGTATGAGCAGCCGTATCCTCCTGTGCACTCACCTTGCTACTATCATCTACGCCTGGATCCCATGTAGATGTATCCAGACACATGCTATGGTCATCTTGACTGCTAAAGAGTGCATCCTCATCAATGCAGGTCGATCCTGGAAGTAAGTGCTCCATCACACTAACAGTCTCCACAATCTGCTCAACTAATGGAGTCTCTAAAAGATGTGACTCAATCTCCTCATGATGATCTGTAAGTGTAGGATCAACTACCTGCACGTCCTGTGTCTCCCCCTGGATCTGTGGATCCACGCGTCCATGGTGTGCTTCCCTCACACAAGGCTCCTCCATCATATCTGACATGCCACTGGTATCCTCCTGTGACGTGGCTATCATGGATGTTTGAAAAAATGGCAAATGTGTCATGACCACCATAGGAGGTTGGTCATCTGTAGGTGCTAACACGTGTGAGTCCTCACTAGTGTCACCACTCTACTGGGGCATAAGGTCATGAACACCATGTGATATGCCTGCTGAAGTACTGGTACTATCATCCGGTCCTCCCGACTGTCTATCCACTATACAAGGGTCATCATCCTCCTCAAGCGTGCTAGAATCATCAACCTCTATGCAAGAGTCACTATCACTAGCCTTTCTGCAAGAGTCACTATCATCATCGGACTGCTCCAAATCCTCATCATCACTGTCATAGTGCACCTCAATGATATGCTTCTTATCCTTACCCCTACACCTATGATCTGGTTCCCAAGGCACCTTGCAACTGTAGCAAAGTTGCGTGCTCCTAATGGGTGTGGGGTTTCTCTGTGCTTCCCTCCATCTAGCTGCTCTGTCTCTGTTTCCCTCTACTATGCTGGTCCAATATGTCACCTCATCTTCGCTCCAACTAGGGTTTTTCATGGATATAAACTTTTGGAGCATTATTAGAGGCCCAAGTCTCTCACAAAGTGCATGATATTCCCTTTCACAACTCACCGCTTCTCTAACAAAATCTATAGACCCCATCTTTCCTTATGGAAGATCCCTCAGGCTGGCAGGAGTCTAAGCTCTGATACCACTGTAATGATCCCAAGCCATTATGCCAGGATCATCACGGTTTTGGTGTATTTTTAAACTTTTTCTGGTTGTGGTATTTCGTCAAACACTTCGCTGACCTACTTGTTTACACGTGTTTACTTGCTGAATGGCCTCTCGATTTTAGCCTTAGGGTTTACTGATGTGTTATATATGTGTATTGCAGCAATAAACACGAATATATAACCATGGAACATACCTCAACCATACGCAATATGATAGACAAGCCAAAACATCTCAAAACTGCTTTTATTCATGAAATAGAGAAACCTGCTACAATGAAGATGCCGATCTAGAATGCTCAACAGATGGCCAAGAAGATAGACAATAGAGATGCTACAAAATGCTCCAATAGAAGACTACAATAAGCCTCTAAAGGCTGGATATACAATGAATATTGAATACAAGTAGATCTGGGCCGTAAGAATGCTAAACCCCCTACTAGGAAGGTGCCACGCCTTGCTGGATAGCTGAAGCTCCTCAACAATTCGGCCCTGCTGCCAAAAGTGTCCAATTACCCCAAGAAATATGCCAACTGATAGATCGGGCAACTGTAAGGACAACCCAGGTGCCCAAATTCCCAAAGTCACTCTCAAACCCTGTGGATCTGAACTCCTCCACTGAATGGTGCGCCCCCCTGGATGCCTGAAACCCTAGATAATTCGGCCTGGGTGAATGAGACCTCCAAACCTCTTGAAACTCTCCAAAATGATAGATCGGGCAATCACAAACCCCTGGAAGAAGTTTCAAGGTCAGATATGAGGTATAGCCTCCTAGATCTGCAATTCACTGAATCACCAAATCGTCCTCTCTCTCCCAAATCCGTCCCAACCTGTAGATGATGATCTAGTCGTGGTAACTCCTCAAGAATGGACTAGATCTGATGTCCAAAGCCTTGCAATGAATACCCAGGTGATAGAATCTCCAAAAGCCCTACCAATCACCTGCAATGAATCTCTCTCCAAGAATGGTGCGCCCCCCTTGCTGGAAACCCCCAACTGGTGCACCCTCTCTCTATCTGCACAAGTAACTGATGTGGAATCCTCTTGCAACTGAGTAGATCTGGAACTAGAATGGTGTGGGAGCGTATTGCATCTCCGAGACCAAGCTTGGGACAAGCTAGGTGGAATCTTTCACCACCGAATCGTCCTCTAGGGTTTGTTAAGTCAAAACCCTCAAAACCCCCAAT
>SNQJ01S0281635.1:0-11146 GCA_010110895.2 Picea sitchensis
GGCACGACACTCAAATAGTATCGAAGTCGATGAGAAGTTAGCCTTTAGAGGCTAGTGTAACATACTTAACCAATTTAAGGGAGCCTATGTTATATATACTCTAAATAGTATCTAAGATAATGATTTGGATTATGTTGAGAACAAAACAAAGATAACAATAACAAGTAAAGTAATGTTGAGATATTACGAATGACACATTAATATAGTGAAACCCAAACTAAAGATTGCATTGAGGCATTTGTGAGCGAGGGGGTCAATCCTTAAGTCCATGGAGGAGCTAGACTTAGTAAATTATGAGGAGGAATATGATGCCTATATAGGTTATTGTTTTAGATCACATAGAGAGGTTTTGGTTTCATAGGGTAGTAAGAAGTATTGAAGCAGCAAGGCCCATCCTAACACCAGGAAGTGGGCTCTGAAATGTTCCATGCTAGATGGTAGGTATGCAAGTCCACGTAAAGATTTTGCTAGTCCAAAAGGGGAAGGTGGACTAGTACATACCTTATGAGAATGAATGTGATGGATATGATCACTTTCCCCTAGGTTTGAGATCAATTTACAAATAATCTCTTGCAATATCCTTAAAGTGTTCAAGATATCGTATGAATTGTTGGAAGAGAAAAATATGATTACTTGGATGCTTCTTCCATTCATTTTGTAACAACATATGTTCATGTAGACAAAAAAGTTAATAAAATATTAATTCACGTATCTCACAATGATTTGAATAAGCAACTTGGTTAAATTCATTATTTTTATATTGTTGGCATCTTAATGTCGGGCATACTTTTTAATTATGTTTTATTAAGAACTAAACATAACATAATTAAAAAACAAAATATTTTAATCCCCTAGAATTAGGTGAAAAATTAGTAAATTAAAGATCAATTTTAGTTTCCTATTTCATATCAAAACACCAATATTAAATCTCAATGATTTCACTAAGTATTAAAACCCTCCCATACCATCAATGCATCCGCCTAGTCTAATCATGTAAAATTTCAACAAATACAATCACATTTTGAAGAAATTTCAACGTTGGCCCCATTCACTACTCACTATGTCGGGTTGGTTGATGACATTGCATATGGGAATGTTGGCAAACATTCCATGACATCTCAAGAGAGTTCCAACCAATATTCTTTAAATGGGAATGGCGAATGATGAAAATGATATTGCATAATGAAGGTTCATGAAAACACGGAGGATGTCAAAGATTATGTGGGGATGTCAGGCATCCTTGAGCATTGAAACCCTCACATATCGTCAAGGCATGTGTCTCATCTAACCATGTCAAATTTTGATGCATACATGCACTGTTTGAAGAAATTTCAATGTTGTCACCAAACACTGCTCACCATGCGGTGTCGGTGGATGACATTAGTGATGGGCATGTTGGAAGATGTTCCATGACATTTCAAGAGAGTTTTGGCAAAGATTCTATATATGGGAATGGAGAATGATGCCAATGAGATTGCATGATGAAAATTGATGCAAACATGTACGATCTCAAATATTATGCGAGGACATCAGGAATCCTTGAGTCTTGAAACCCTCGCATACTGTCAAGGAATGTGTCTACTCTAACCATGTAAAATTTCGATGCATACAAGGATAGTTTGAATAAATTTCAATGTTCACCCCATTCATTGGTCATTGTGTGACATTGATGGATGACATTGGTGATGGGTGTGTTGGTCGAAGATGTTCCATGAAATTTTGAGAGAGTTTCGACCCTCACATACCATTAAGGCATGTGTCTAGTCTAACCATGTCAAATTTCGACGGATGCATGAACAATTTGAAAAAATTTCAACATTGGCCCCATTCAATGCTCACCATGAGACAATGGTGGATGACATTGGTGATGGGTGTGTTGGAATATGTTCCATGAAATTTCAAGGGAGTTTTAACAAACATTATGTAGATGTGAATGATGAATGATTACAATGAGACTGGATGATGAACATTGATGCAAACATGGATGATCTCAAATATTATGCGAGGACATAAAGCATCCTTGAGTCTTGAAACCCTTTCATACCATCAAGGCATGTGTCTAGTCTAACCATGTCAAATTTCAACACATACAAGAATAGTTTGAAGAAATTTCAACGTTGGCTCCATTCAATGCTCACTGTGCGGCATCGGTGGATAGGCATGTTCGAAGATGTCCCATGAAATTTAAAGAGAGTTTTGAAAAATCCCTAAATCCCCTAACCCCTAATTCATTGACCCTTAAATCCTTAAGCCCTAATCCCTAAACCCTTAAGCCCTCAACCTTAGTTAATCACTTATCTCTTAACAAAAAATCCCTAAATCCCCTAACCCCTTAGCCATCGACCCTTAAAAACTTAAACCCTAATCCCTAATCCCTTAATCCATTAACCCTTATGCCATAAGCACTTAAACATTCATCCCCTAGCCCATAATCCCTAAGCTACTAACCATTAAACTACCTAACCTGTAAGCACCAAATCCCTTAGCTCTTGACCCTTAATCCCTTAAACCCTAACCCCTAATCCCTTAACCCTTAATCCATGTACCCCAAATACCTAAATCCCATAATCCTTAAATCCCTTATCCACTTAACCCCCAACACCTCAACTAATTATCTATTTAGGCACATTCAGTGCTAAATCTGACACTATTTTTGGTGTTAAATCAGGTGCTAAATCTGGCACTATTTTCGACGCTAAATATGGATCTATTAGCTCCTAATTTAGTGCCTACATGTTTTGGTCGATGAAAAAATTCCATAAATAGTGCCATCCTGATAAATAGCGCTGACTTTTTCAAAACATTGGAGAAAAATACACTAAAACAATCTTTGGAAGCCAAAAAGGGAGAAAATCACAGGGATTTACTGTAGTGTGTGCTGCCACAGTAGCAGGTACATGTTGGATACGATGACAGTTGGCATGTGATGTGGATCCATGTGGTATACCAACTGTTAGTCCCACAAAAATGCGGTAAGATGTTGAAAATTTGTCTAAGTGTCAGTCCATGAGTCCGGGAAGAAGTGGAAAAATGGTTAAGTGTTGAGACTTCTTGAACAAAATTATGAAAGGAAGTTACAATATTACAAGTATTTGAGTTCATGAGTCTGCAAAGAAGTGGAAAAATGGTTAAGTGTTGAGACTTCTTGGACGAACTTATGAAAGGAAGGATACAATTTTATGAGTCTGTGAGTCCACGAGCCCGCAAAGATGGAAACATGGCTTAGTGTAGGGACCTCTTGGACGGAGTTATGAAAGGAAGGTTACAAGTTTATGAGTCCGCGAAGGAAAAAAAAAGAAAGAAGCTAAGCGTTGGCAGTGGGTTCATGAAAGGTATGAAGAAGAGACATGGCTTTGATCTGCAATGAATCCATTAAGACATATCAACAGTGAAGATCTAATCAAGAAATGATTGGATGATTGTTCAGCATTTCTATTATGTTGCACGTGCCAATGAATATTCCTTCACTATTTTTCCACTATATCTTTCAGTTCGAAGCTCAGATTGGGGAAAACAAATAGTCGTTGGAAAGATATTTAGAATAAAAAGAGATCTTTCGAACCAAAWTTTTGATCTGGGCATTGTATTTTCTTCAAAAGTGATAAAAGTGAATTATGTGGCAGTAAAGAGTGAAAATTGAAACTTGTAATTGTTGTAACTATTCACTCAAAACTCAYATCGASGCATGAGGACAATTGTTGGAAAGTTGTTTAAAAAATGAATGCAATTAAGGAATCCTACTTGAGATTAGTGCATTAATATTCTTCATAATTTAAAACAAAGAATTACATGTAATCTAATTGATAATATTTTTCAATATTCTTAAGTCAACCTTCCCCATACTTAGTTATAGATTTCATATTTATTACATGATCATCCACGTGATCACTAGTGAATGGGGCCAACATTGAAATTTCTTCAATATGTGCCTATATGCATTGAAATTTGACATGGTTAGACTAGACACATGTCTTGACGGTATGGGAGGGTTTCAAGACTCAAGGATGATTGATGTCCCGACCACATAATCTCTGAGATCGTCCATGTTTGCAACAACATTCATAATGGGGCATCTCATATTTGTCAAATGTCCTTGTTTCCATCCATATAATCTTTGTTGTAACTCTCTTGAAATGTCATGGAACTTCCAATTCAACCACCATAAATGTCATGCACCGACCCCGCATAGTGAGCACTAGTGAATGGGTCCAACGTTGCAATTTCTTCAATATGTGCTTGTATGCATCAAAATTTGACATGGTTAAACTAGACACATGCCTTGACGGTATGGGAGGGTTTCACGACTCAAGGATGTATGATGTCTCGACCACATAATCTTTGAGATCATCCATGTTTGCAACAACATTCATAATGGGCATAATGGGGATCATTTTTTATATGTCATGGTACTACTCTTCCAGTGGGTGCACAATATCACAAGGATATGTCTTCTTGCCCTCCTCCGTTGGATGAGAAAGTCAATGAAAATTTTCCCTTGTGGATGAGTAGTTTGGTGGCAACATTATTTCAAGTTGTAATTAGGTACACTTTTGTATTGAGTTGGATCATCACAATGCCACTCTAATTTCTTCCAACTATCACTAACTAGATACTTGGTTAAAGGTTTTCTAATTTTTATAAAGGCATGCGGTTAAGGTATGGAAGGGTTTCGATACATAAGGATGTTTGATGTCACCGCATAATACTTAAGGAGGGTTTGATTATTGAATTAACAAGTTGATATGATGTCATAGAAACTTCAATTCACCCACTAATGCCATCTTGCACTGACCTCACATAGTGAGCAGTGAATGGGGACAACATTGAAATTTCTTCAAATTGTGCATGTATGCATCAAAATTAGGCATGGTTAGACTAGACACATACCTTAAAGGTATGGGAGAGTTTCAAGACTCAAGGATGTATGATGTCCTGACCACATAATCTTTGAGATCATCCATTTTTTTAAAAATGTTCATAATGGGCGTCTCATTGCCAAATGTCATTGTTTCCATTTGTAGAATGTTTGTTGGAACTCTCTTGAAATGTCATGGAACTTCCAATTCAACCACCAAAAATGTCATGCACCGACCCTGCATAGTGAGCAGTGAATGGGGCCAACATTGAAATTTCTTCAATATGTGCATGTATGCATCTAAATTTGACATGGTTAGACTAGACACATGCTTTGATGGTATGGGAGGGTTTCAAGACTCAAGGATGTATGATGTCATATAGAAACATTTTTAAAAAATTCAATGTTGGCTACATTCACAGGTCACCGTTGTCCATCATGTACTCTAGCCCTAGTACAATGTCTTTTAATAGTTGTTTCCTTTAAAATTTGACCGATCAGAAAATTAAAACGAAACAAGGACAAGATGAAACGATATATATAGTGGATCTGTGAGTGATATTTGAGTATAAGGGAAAATATCTCTTCCATGCCATACACAACACAAGGGAAAATGTTTCCTTTCTCTACTCAACAATCCCTCAAGAATCGCCTTCCTTTTCAGTGCCCTCATGTATGCAGAAATAGTCCAATCCATTGATTTCTTTATGGTAAACCTAGTGGAGTATTGCCTTAGCTCTTAAATAATTAATAAGAAACTATTTCATGGGAATGGGGTTAAAGGTTTTCTAATTTTCCTTGCCACTATGCTTATCTACAACCATCTATCTCTCTTCCAAGGTTTGTTATTCCGTCATTGTTGCATTAGTTTTGGTCATTTCTAAATTCTGATTATTGAGTAACTAAGGGGAATATAGTGTGGGGGTTATGTGAATAATGGTGAGAATGATCACAAGAGAATTTCCATGAGGTAGGAGAATGCATGAATGCCTCACACTTATTGAAAATGTTTAAACTCCCCACTGATGTGGGGATTTCTTTAATGTTGGAGGATATCAAAGATGTGTCATTGCGATTAAGTGGACATATGTTGGTGAGAACAATGTCATCAACTCATCATCTTCACTCACAGATTCTTCATAGGACAATTTCATCAGCTCATCATTTTTATTACTGCTGTCATTCACCCACCACAAATGTCATCTTGTACCAAGCTCGCATAGTGAGCAATGAATGGGGACAATTTTGAAATTTCTTCAAACTGTGCGTGTATGCATTGAAATTCGACATGGTTAGACTAGACACATAGATTGACGGTATGGGAGGGTTTCAATACTCAAGGATGTATGATGTCCCCACATAATATTTGAGATCATCCACATGTGCATCAACGTTCATCATGTTGCACCTCTCATTGTCATCATTCGTCATTCCCTTCTATAGAATCATTGTCGAAACTATCTTGAAATTTGTCATGGAAATTCAAATAAACCCATCGCAAATTTCTTCCACCGACCACACACAGTGAGAAATGAATGGGGCCAACGTTGAAATGTTTTCAATATATGCCTATATGAATCAAAATTTGACATGGTTAAACTAGAAGGTATGGGAGGGTTTCGATACTTAAGGATGTTTGATGTCCCCACATAATATTTGAGATCATCCATGTTTGCATCAATGTTAAATATAATGGATGTATCATAGTGATCATAGTGAATGGGGCCTACCTTGAAGGTGAATGAGCATAGTGAAATTTCTTCCATCGACCCCGCATAGTGAGCAGTGAATGGGGCCAACACTGAAATTTCTTCAAACTGTGCATGTATGCGTTGGAATTCGACATGGTTAGACTAGACACATTCCTTGATGGCATGGGAGGGTTTAAAGACTCAATGAATATGTTTGATGTCCCAACCACATAATATTTGAGATTGTCCATGTTTGCAACAACGTTCATAATGAGGCATCTCATATTTGTCAAATGTCATTGTTTCCATCCATAGAATATTTATTGGAACTCTCTTGAAATGTCATGGAACTTCCAATTCAACCACCAAAAATGTCATGCACCGACCCCACATAGTGAGCAATGAATGGGGCCAATGTTGAAATTTATTCAATATGTGCCTGTATGCATCGAAATTTGACATGGTTAGGCTAGACACATGCCTTCATGGTATGGGAGGGTTTCAATACTTAAGGATGTTTGATGTCCCGACCACATAATCTTTGAGATTGTCCATGTTTGCAACAACATTCATAATGGGGCATCTCATATTTGTCAAATGTCGTTGTTTCCATCCATACAATCTTTGTTGGAACTCTCTTGAAATGTCATGGAACTTCCAATTCAACCACCACAAATTTCATGCACCGACCCCACATAGTGAGCACTAGTGAATGGGGCCAACGTTGAAATTTCTTCAATATGTGCCTGTATGCATCGAAATTTGACATGGTTATACTAGACACATTCCTTGACAGTATGGGAGGTTTTCAAGACTCAAGGATGTATGATGTCTTGACCACATAATCTTTGAGATCGTCCATGTTTGCAACAATGTTCATAATGGGGCATCTCATATTTGTCAAATGTCATTTTTTCCATCCATAGAATCTTTGTTGTAAATCTCTTGAAATGTCATGGAACTTCCAATTCAACCACCACAAATGTCATAAACTGACCCCACATAGTGATCACTAGTGAATAGGTCCAACGTTGAAATTTATTCAATATGTGCCTGTATGCATTGAAATTTGACATGGTTAGACTAGACACGTGCCTTGACGGTATGGGAGGGTTTCAAAACTCAAGGATGTATGATTTTATACAGAAAATTTTTGAAAACATTTCAACATTGGCTCCATTCACAAGTCATTGTTGCCCATCATGTACTCTATCCCTAGTACAATGTCTTTTAATAGTTGTTTCCTTTAAAATTCAACCGATCAAAAAATTAACAAAAACGAGAAGAGCCCTAGTACAATGTCTTTTAATAGTTGTACTCTAGCTGAGAAGACCCGCAAACCCTTTTTTAAGTGTTGTTATTATAGAGAACTTGCCACAACATCTGTAAAATGAAACATATTTATAGATTTTATAACGTCGCAATTCTGATGATCATTGACCAAATCAAAATTGACTTGGTAAAAATACTAGGTGACCGTTGGAGGGGGAAAACCTACAACGTTGCAACTATGACAACTATCTTCAAAAATGTGGCAAGAGAGACAACTATGTCACAAATGTGGCAAGAGAGACAACTATGTGGAAAACATGGCAAGAGAGACAATAACGTGGCAAGAGAGATGACAACATGGAAAGAGAGACGTCAACGTGGCAATAGCGATGTTATCGAGCAATATAGAAAAAAAAAATATTAAAATTTCCTCTATTTTTCGACAGTATGGCCAATTTTGTCCATAACACCGCAAATAGAACGTCAAAATTTTTACAATATGTACTAGTGAAGACTCCCATTTTTAGGGGAAAATAACCCTTTATTACATCAATTTAACTACTTAGTCCACGTAAGTGTATATAGGCTACCCATTATAATTTTTCACCTATAACATTTAAGAAGAAAATACATATTTTTAATTATTAAACCTATTCACCCTCTACATAAAGACTGCATATAAAATTAATATGTTAATAAATATTTAATAAAAACCATCTTCGTATTAGTCCCTTCCTCTGACTAGGGACTTTAGCATTCGCTTGGCAGTCAACTAACGTTGACCTCCTATTACTTGGTGCTTTCTGAAGGATTAAATGGTGTGTTTTGGTAAGTTATTAGATTTTTCACAAATTCCTTTGCTTATTTTTTATAAAACTGATTTATTGTTAAATACAAATCTATTTTCCTATTGATCAAATTTCACCAACAAAATTTCATATTGGTCCAATGTTAGGTGATGTCACTATAATACCTTGATGTATGCATTTTTTTTCCTGAATTGACAAGACGCTTTGTTTATCATACCTTTTTGGTCTTTTGGAAGAAGTTCATGATCTACTTTTCTACTTTTTCTTCCATTTACAATTTTATCTAGACAGTTTTCATGTTCCTACATGCTATACACAAAATACAAGATCTGCAGGATGTTAAAAAATACAAATACAATACAATTTTTGAATTTTACTAGCGTACCTTCATATTTTTGCATTCTCTCATGAATGATAGTTTCTCATTTTCCTGAGCATAACTTTCTAAGAAATATGCCTCTGTCACGAAGTAGTTATAACAAAATGGAAGACAACCCTTTGCAAAATGTTCTCTTGTGGGACAATCTAAAGCTATAGCAGACAATACTATTTTTATAACAATTAGTGGAGGTTCCTTTATAGGATCAACGATGCATATAAATATATCAATAGGATGTAGGTCGATGCCAGACCTAAACAATTACATAGAATACTTAATAATACTTTGACATATGATAAAACCTTAGCTTTCAAATAGTGGAAGCAAATAGCTATTTCATGACTAGAATCACTCTTGAGGCCCGTCTCAAGGGTTGCAAGTTCTCGTTCCATGTTTTTTGATCGATATTGAATCCAAACTGTGTTGGAAAATATGTAAGAGACAATGATTGGCATGAGTACAGGAAGAATGTACAGAGGATTGTTAGAATGTTTACAAGCAGCGTATACTTGTCATTGATGGCAAGTACAGTTGTGGTGATGGCTTGAATACAACAATGATGATTAACAACGTAGCAATAATCGGGAGGAGAAGAGTCAGTGATCGTTGGATCCCATTCAAATTTCCTGAAAGAACGAGGACTGTCAGATCTAAATGAAGACAATATGAGCGCACTGAAGAAAAGGACAGAGATCATTCGTTATATCTAAGCGCAAGACCCGACCATCGTTGGATCAAGGATAAATTGCATGCTCTTTAAAGTACAAGGAGAAGCGAGCGTAATTGCAATATGAAAAATCATGATGAAATATGAGCCGTTAGATCAAGCTTTGATCTGGACCGTTGATCCCAGTCCTTGTCGGAGTTTTGGGGATCGCGAGTTGGACATGTCAAAGTTTATTGACATCAGGAACCCCAAAATCGCGATGTGTGAAATCCCGACTGAACCTGAACCGTCAGATCAAGATGTGATCTAGACCGTCGACCCAAACTCATGACAGCAGACCACATCAGCTAGGGACACGTGGCACAATCAGGTAATGACAAGTGTTAGACTGATTCAACATTTCAGGCACATGTAAGTCATGAATCAGAGTGACATGTGGCAGTATTCAACACGTGTAAATTCACGTGTGACGTCAGCAGATGGACACCATATCAGAGTTTCGAGGATCGCAAGTTGGACATGTCAAAGATTATTAACATCAAAAATTCCTATATTGCGATATGAGAAATCACGACGTATCTGCGACTGTCAGATCAAGATCAGATTTGGACCGTTGATGTAACTCCTTATCGGAGTTTCGTGAATCGCGATATGGAGTGACAAAAACCCTACAATAATAAATGTGAAATTGCGATATGCGATATGGTGATTCAATCACAGCCATTAAATCAAGCTTGGATCTGGGCCATTGATGTAACTCCATATCAGAGTCTTGGCTATCGTGACTAGGAGTGATGAGACCCTTCATCACAAGAACTGCGAGATGCGAATTCACAAAGAGATCTGGACCGTCAATACACCAAGATTCTGGACCGTTGATCCAGCTCCATCTCGGAGCTTCGCCTATCGTGACTTGGAGTGACGAGAACCTCCATCTAAGGAACAACGAGATGCGAGATCTAAAAAATATCTAGACTGTGGATTCATCGAGATCATGGACCATCGATCAGGGTCGATGAAGATTATGAGTTTGCAGTGACTTTTAGCGCAACCTGTGGTCACCGCGTGTGGTCACGTGGGGGAAGGAGATAATGTTGAAAATTTCTGTATCGGAACTTCAGAGATCGCAAAATAAAGTGTCGAGACACTCAGCACAGAATTGCCGAATGCCAAAATTCCGAAATGAATACAAGATCCCATGGAATCAATCCAACGGTGCAGGTGAATTTGAACAAGATCGGAGGGTTACTGTTCTTTCTCACAGATTAACTCCTGAGTTTGTAATCTGTTAGAAAAATGGAATCATGATTGCAAATCAGTTAGCATTTCAGTTGGCGTTTCAGTTTCTTAGACAGTTGTCGACATTTTGCCTAAGGAGTTGGGAATTTGAAACGTCCTGTTCGTGTGTATAAAAGAAGATGAAATAGACTGTGTCGGGTTGGTCGTTCTGTAAGTGAAAAAGAATGAAACTGT
>SNQJ01S0281638.1:0-11175 GCA_010110895.2 Picea sitchensis
AGTTGGAAAATGATTTCCTCTCATAGTTAAGGATTTATGTTTTTTTGGTTTTTTATTTTCTTCGAATAAGCAATTTTAATCATTTTTAGAATTGGGTTTTTGCTTTGATTTTTTAATATATTTTTAATGATAATTTTGCAGAGTTTTGATAGGATAATTAGCATCTGAAGTTTGGAGATGGATTAACAATAATTACAGGGGAGGAGGATAGAAAATCAATGAAATGTGTCGAGAGATCCAAATCCTCTTCAATCATAATCTTATTTGGAAAATTTGTTCCATATTTCAAGGCATCAATTGAGCAACCATTTCCAAGAATAGAGGTCGTCATTCAGCACTGGAAAAATATAAAAGGAGCATCAGAAGACTGGGACAGGGGGTTAGAATTTTAATATTTTTGGGCAAAAATACTACATTCTCTGTAAATCTTTTGTGGTTGTTGTAGATCTTTTCAGTCAGCTAGATTAATGTATTGGATTCATTGCTCAATGATAATTGGATCCATGTCTTCTCTTCTTTTAATGTTTTAAGATTCTTATTATGTCATCACTGTTCATTTTTCTTTTGCTGTAAGATTTTTGTTAGGGTTAAAGGTGTAACAACTTGGTACAACATCCACTATTGCATACATAAAGGAATCTTTAAGATCTCATATTTCCATATATATGTTGTGAGCTTTGACTGAACCTGAGTTTTATTGTTAAACCTTATGAGTGAGAGAGGAGTTATTTTTTTCTTTTCATATAAAATTAATCATAACCCTGATATATTGTCTTATATGCATTCCACTATCCTATTGTTGGATTCATAATTGTTAGATCCCTGTAAATGGTCATTTCTTCATCTCAAATTTATAAAGATTGCATTTTCCCTCTATATTATTTGAGATTTAATTGTCTTCTCTTTTCTCCAATCTTTCATCATTAAGTTTTAGTGCTCTGATTGATTGAGACTCCATGCCCAATAGATTTAGGCTACTGTTCTAAGAGGTTTACAACCATTTATTCGGTTTATTTTCTTATTTCCTATGCCTTATTTAACCTTCATTATATTATCTTAAATCTAACCATAGTGCTTTAGTGTTCAAGTGTTGCTTGGTGAGATTGAGCAGTCCATTTTTTCAAATCATATAAGGGAGCCCCATTTGGATAGAAGGGCCATATTTCTAGTCAGAAGTTGGTTGAAAATGTCCTGGGAAATTCCCTTTTACGACCAAGAGAAATCTCTAGTAATATCACACACCCCATGCACCAATATTTTACATGCATCATTATCTCTGCACCACGCAGCACCAATACTTAGCACACACAAATCATTTATTTCTTAGTTGATTTTCCCATATTTTCATCTTGCGACCATCATGAAACTGCCTGATTCGTTTATCTAAGACAATTCGGTCACTTAGAAGACACAATGGCCCCTCTAGAAGAACCATTATGAGTGCAATTCTGACTTGGATCTCCCTAAAAACTTGAGGATTTCACTCATTACCATTTTTTTCCCAAATTCGACATTTCACTCAGATTTTACCATTTTTTCCCAAATTCGACACATCTTAAAGGATAAGATGACAAATTTACCAAGTTCATGCTAACTTATGGCCCATAAAAGTCCAGTGTTGAACTAGAATATTTGATACCACAAAATAACGTACCCATCCCCCAAGTTGGATCATGCCACACAAATTTTATTCTCTGATACCAATTCTAATTGCGAAAATAACTCATTGAGACAAACTACGTGTGCAACCAACCTTGTATCATGTGAGGCAATTGTTTCCGAGCGCATTTAGCAATTCAAGCCTTGCACCAAAATCCCATTTCCATTACTACTAAAAATTGACTAACAGATAAAACTTATTAACCACCATGCCCTACATATGAAATAGTTATGAAAAACTAATAATAACATGCACATCCATACATAATTATATGTAATGTCAACAGACAAAAATAACATAAACATACACACAATAAACATGTAAACACACACAAAAGAACACTTATATTTTTATATAAATCACGAACTCCATGCAGACCTCAAATGTTCCTCCCACTCATAGACTATGTCGTTCATACACTATCAACAACAAGTCTCCCCCAATATGGGGTTATGAATCCACCAGGGAAAAGGATACCTAAGCCAAATTAAGGTCTAATGGTTAGCACAATAAATAATAAGCTCAGGTGCCCACTCCAACAATAGTTCCCAGGTCACAGTCTCTCATTCCCCATAGCATGTCCCACCTAAGGAAATGTACCCCCTTCTTTATTCAACAGTCCTTCAGTTTGTCCCACTTCCCTTCCATGGCTTCAACAACAAGTCTCCCAAGAATTCTCATAACATTTTATCAATTGGAACACAAGGTTTCTCGAGGAGTTACAACACCCACTATCACAACACATAGGGAAAACTATTCCCAACAATTCTCTCACCCAGAGAGAATACTCCACGGGCATGATAGTCTACTTCTTTAACCCAAACCACCAAGTATTTACTGGTTAACAATCAACTTGATCTTATTCTTACACTCTCCAACCCAAGATACAGACGATGGATGCAAGAATGGGTGAATGATTGGAAGAATAATGATATCCCTATGGAATTGCAGTAATTCCCTTTTGTTTATCAAGTGTTTGTACAATGAGATCTATGGTCTATTTCATGCAAGAAATATCAATATGGAACCCCTTGTTACAATAGGAACACTTTGTATTCTCCTTCTTTCCTTTTGATGCCTTGGAACTCAAAATCTCATCTATGGACTTTTGTTTACCTTCCTTCCTATTCTTTTAGTCCTTCTTACCCTTGTTCTTCTATTTATTATTCTTTGAACTTCCTTGAGTTGTAAGCGCATGGGGTGATCTGGATTATTTTTGGCATGAAATGAGATCAGAGATATAATAAATAAATGCATAGAGATATCACAGATATTCAATAGTATAAAATAAATATATAAGAGTTGCAACCTGATGCAGACCCCCTATCCCTCCTCAGGGTTGTGCAACCTCTCAGTCAGGATATTCTAGTTCGGGAGCCGAAATGGCTCTTATGGTCCCACAATGGAACCCTGCGAACGAACACACACACAGGTCTCTCCACAAATGCTCAATTGAATTTTCCAAGTGCCAACCATGAGCTCCTACAGTACTCAACCAAGATTCGTGACCGCGCCCTTATCGTTCTTGCCTTTCACTATTTCGCGATTCAGGGTGTTGAACCGACAAGAACTCCGCCCTCCAGTCCATGATATCTGATTTCACAAAATGATCCAACCTTGTTATTTCTTGATCTCGCGACTTGAGGTATTGAAGCACCAAGAACACTATCTCCCGACTTGCAATGTCTGAGTTCGTGAAACGGACAGCCCTCACTGTCTCACGATCTCGCGATTCAGGATTTTGAAGCACCACAAACACTGCCTCCCAACTCGTGATGTCCGAGTTCGCGAAATGGACAGCCCTTTCTATCTCACAATCTCGCGACTCGGAATTTTGGACCACCACGAACACTGCCTCCTAGCTCGCAATGTCCAAGTTCGCAAAATGGATAGCCCTCGCTATCTTCTGATCTCACGACTCAGAATTTTAGAGCACCACGAACACTTCCTCCTAGCTTGCAATGTCCGAGTGTGCGAAATGGATAGCCCTCACCACTATCCTCCTTGCAGCTCCACCTTATCCAACGACTTGTGGGATTTCGGCGTTTCTCCTCGAGGCCTCCCCACCATCCGTTTAGATCCCTGAGATCTCCCTTCCTGGATCTGCGTAGGGTTAAAGCCTATGCTCCTACCTCAAATTGGATGGTCTGCGGGGCTCTCCACTATGATCCAACGCTTAGCGACGTTCTTCCTCATGAGATTTTACCTACTTCAGACTTAGAATATTTTCTAAGTCTTTGAAGACTCGGCCTTCGTTCCTTCCAGTGGATGAGTTCTTGGGTCTTGATAACACTTTCTGAAGCGTTATCCCTCCTGAGATTTACTTTGTGTAGGCGTCAAATTCCCATGCACTCCTTGTGTCTAAGGTATTTCAATAGCTCAAATCCAAAGGGTTTTCTCATAGAGATATTCCTCTTGATCTCCTGACGTTCTCTCCTCGCTCGATGCACACCTTGTAGAGCTTCAATGAAGAGAAACAATTGAAACTAGGAAAATTCACAGTTCTATCCACTTGTTCATGAAAAACAGAAAATAACAGGAAAATGCACACAGTCCAAACACCATGCATTTGGGTCAATTTTCCATACTGTTATATTCACAAGTGCCCAATGGCTACAGAATACATTCAAAATTTACAGTCTCTCAAAGACATTGAAATTTCCTACTCACCCGCAGTTTGGTTTTCCGAAAACTAATTTCTCTATGTATTCCCCTCTCTCTTCTTCTTACCAACTGAGTGTCCAGACTTCTACATAACTCAAAATGTTTCTAAGGTTTTTTTCCTGGCTACTTGCATACTCTAAAATTAATCCTACGCTATCGTAGTCCAGTCACACTTCAGAGTCGAAGTCAAAACTTCTTCTCTATTTACAATTTCAAAAACTTGCTTCACAGGGTAAAATTCGGCATCGGTTCAAGCGTGCCTCAAAAAGTGAATTCTGGTGCTGAGTGGAGGTGGATCCCGAAATTTGTTGTAGCTGCCCACGTCGAAGTTCTGGAAGAACTCACACATGTTGAATGGTTCCACCTCTATGCGCTTGACACAATGCTCCTGCATCATACTCCCCTTGACAAAAATTCATGAACTCCTGTCCATGAGCTCCTCTACTAATTTTCCCTGCTTCTGGATAGCAGATTTGTTTTCCCAACTGGCATATTCCATTGAGTGTCCCTTTCATTTGACCAAATACTCAAAATAAGTCTTCCTCCTGGTCTTCTTACCAATCCTTTGATCCAAAATCTTCTCCATCTGCGGATTTTCGGCCACAGGCATCTGTTTCTCCCACTGAATCTTCCCTTGATCCTATGTTTCTCTTGTGTCATATTTCCTGTAGGGATACAGGTCTGAAACATTGAATATGGGTGAAATACCCACACCATATGGCAGTTTGATCTCATAGGTGTTTGCATCAAACTTCCTCAAGATCTTACAGGGTCCTATTTTCTTCATCTTCAATTTGTTATATGTTCCCTTGGGGAACCTTTCCTTCCTGAGATGTGCTAAAACCTGATCTCCCACTTCAAATTGAAGTTCCCTGTGATGTTGATCAACTATGTGCTTGTATTTTTTGTTAGAACTCTATAATTGTTCCTTGATCTGACTATGGAGTTTCTGCATTTCAGCAGCAACGTCCTCTACTCCATCACTCCTTATCTCGCCCTGTTCCAAGTTTCTCAACTCATACACTCCCCTAGGTTGCATTCCATAGATTATTTGGAATGGACTCCTTCCAGTGCTCCTATTTGGTGAGTCATTGTATGCAAATTATTCTTGTGGCAGGATCTGATCCCACTGGTTATGGTGTTCAGTAACCAGACTTCTCAATAAGTTCCCCAAACTTCTATTTACCACCTCAGTATGCCCATCTGTCTAAGGGTGATAAGCTGAGTTGAAGGACAAATATGTCCCCATCTTCTTCCACAATTTCCTCCAAAAGTGACCAACAAATTTTGTGTCTCTCTCTGAGACAATGCTCCTGGGTAGACCATGAAGTCTCACAACTTCCATGAAAAACAGATTCACAACATGTGTTGCATCACTGGTCTTCTGACATGGGATGAAATGTGCCATCTTTGAAAACCTATCCACCACCACAAATATGGAATTGAATCCCCTTTGGGTTCTTGTCAATCCCAACACAAAATCCATGCTTATTGCATCCCAAGGCCTCTCTGGTATTGGCAATGGTTGATATAATCCAGTGTTCTGTCTTTTCCCCTTTGCATGTTGACAGATCCTACATCTGTTTACAAATTTTATCACCTCTGTTCTCATACCTGACCAATAGTATGAACTGCTCAACTGTGCCAACATTTTATCATGACCGAAATGTCTAGCCAATCCTCCATTATGCTTCTCCTTCAGAAGATTGTCCCTCATTGAGCATCTTGGTATGCACAATTGATTTCCTCTGAACAACAATCCTTCTTGAACCATATACTTGGCCCACTGACTTAGATCTCTCAGTATAGGGTTTGTACATGCTTCGTAGGCCTCCTTGAAATCTGTATCATCACAATACATGTCCTTAAGGTGTTCAAACCCCAAGGTCTTCACCTGGAATTCCTGCATGTTCAAACATCTCCTGCGTAACGCATCAACAACCTTGTTAGCATTCCCAACAATATGTTTTATGATAAAGGTAAAAATTTTCATAAATTCAACCCATTTTGCATGCCTCTAATTCATTTTTTCTTGTTGGGTTATGAATTGTAAAGCTTGGTTATCGTTGTACAAGACAAACTCTTGCAGGACAAGATAATGCCTCCATTTCTTCAAAGCTTTAATTATGGCATAAAACTCCTTTTCATATGTGGAGTATTTCCTCTTAGTCTCATTCAGCTTCTCACTGAAATAGGCAACAGGTTTGTTATCCTGACTCAAAACTGCTCCTATTGTAACTCCACTTGCATCACATATTACCTGAAATGTCTTCTCAAAATTTGGCAAGACAAGAATTGGTCATTCTATTATCTTCTCCTTCAATATATTGAAGCCTCTTTCAGTCTCCTCTGTCCATTTAAAAGACTTGTGTCACTTCTTCATTGTATCCATCATTGGTGCACAAATTCCACTGAAGTCTCTAATGAACTTTCTATAAAAACTTGCTAAACCATGAAAGCTCCTTACCTTGAACATGCTCCTTGGTGATGGCCATTCTTTGATTGCTTTCACCTTCTCTGGATCCATCTTCAGTTCATTCGAAGAGATCACGAAACCCAAATAAATGAGTTATGTCTTCATAAAAGAGGACTTATTCAAATTGATCAACAGCTTCTCCTGTTGTAGCCTCCTCATTACTAGCATTAAGTGCCTCAAATGATCCTCTTTAGTCCTGCTAAAGATCAGTATATCGTCCAAATATACAACCATGAACTTGCCAATGAAATCCTTTATAATTTCATTCATTAGCCTCATAAAAGTACTCGGGGAATTCGTTAGGCCAAATTCCATAACTAGCCACTCATACAGGCCTTCATTCGTCTTAAAGGTTGTTTTCCATTCATCACCTTCCCTCATCCTAATTTGGTGATATCCACTTTTTAGATCTATCTTAGAAAAGAAATTTGCTCCACTTAAGCAATCCATTAAATCATCCATTCTCGGTAAAGGGAATCTGTACCTAATGGTGATCTTGTTGATGGCTCTTGATTCTATGCACATTATCCATCCTCCATCTTTCTTTGGGCTTAACACAATTGGTACTACGCATGGGCTCAAACTTTCTCTGACCAAACCTTTATCCAGCAATTCTTGGACTTGGTTCCTCACCTCCTCATTTTCTTGAGGTGTTAATCTATACGCTGCCTTGCTCGGCAAGCTTTCTCTTGGTATCAAGTCGATATGATGACTGATACTCCTGATGGGTGTTAATGAGTTTGGCATCTCATCCACCACTATATCAACAAAATTATCCAGCAGCTCCTGAACTTCTTCAGGCAAATCATCCATTGATGTACTTGTAAGGATGACTCTGTACTTCCTTATCACAATGAACTGCATCTCATGTTCTTCCTTGACTTCCTTCAGGAGTTCCTTCCCACTCATGAGAAGTATGCTTGTGCTGGCTTCCTCTTTCGCTCTCTTCTCCTCCATTGGCAGCAACATATGCGTCCTACCATTCTTCTCCAATGTATATGTATTTTTCCTCCCATCATGAATGAAATTTATGTCAAACTACCATGGTCTTCCCAATAGAATATAGCATACATCCATGGGAATTACATCACATAGGATATCATCTTTATATCCTTCTATTTTAATTTCAACCAGGCATTGTTTAGTGATTGTTATCTGGTGTCCTTTTTGCAGCCATGAGACTTTGTATGGCCTTGGATGTGCAGTTGTCTCCAGCTCCAATTTCTCCACCATCTCTGTGGATACTAGGTTGTCAGTACTCCCACTGTCAATGATCACCTTGCATAATTTATCCTTAGTCTTGCAAGCTGTCCTGAAGAGACTGTTTCTCTGCACTGGTTTTTCAATTTTTGCCTCTGGTTTTAAGAGAAATTTTCTCAACATCAGGGATGCTCCATCCTCTTCTCCTTCTGCTTCAACATCTCTTCGTTGTGCTTCTGAAATGTGATCTTCTCCTCCTTCCTTCTTCTTCTCAGGACATTCCCAAGACATGTGCCCTATCTTTCCATAGTTATAGCACCTTACTCCTCCTCTTCCTCTTCCTCTAGAAGATTTTCCTCCACCACTCTGTCTCCCTCGTGAAATTCCTCCTCATTCTGAGTGATTGTGTGGTTTCTCAGCCTCGTCCTTAGACTAATGTGCTCTGTCATGATTAAATCCCTTGCTTTTGCTTGGGACCGAACTTTTACCTCTTCCTCGCTCGTTCTGTTTTCTGGCCAGCTTCTCCTCTGCCTTCAGCGCAAACTAATGAGAATCCTCCATGGTTCTAACTGACATCATGATGAGCTCATCATGGATCTCATATATCAAGCCATTTATATATCTAGCGACTTTCTCTTCATCTCTCTCCCATTTTCCAGTTCTGATGTTCAGCTGGTAGAACTCCTCGATGTACTCCTTGACTATCATCTCTTTCTGTCTCAAGTTTTGTAGCTTCCTGAACAGATTGATCTGGTAGTCTTTGGGTATGAACTTAGCCTTCAGTTTGGCTACCATCATGTCCAAACTCTTTATCCTCTATTTACCTTTACTTCTCCTCTTAGCCTGCATTTCATCCCACCACCGTGTTGCATGCCCTTTTAGCCAGGTGACTGGTTGCTTCACCTTCTTCTCCTCATCGACATCTTCATAGTCGAAGTGTTTGTCCATGAATTTTATCCAGTCCAATAGTTCTTCAAAATCTAGATTTCCCTCGTACATGGGGACCTCTATCTTAGCTCTACCTCCCAATATGGCAACTTCTCTCAACAATCGTTCTTCTGCGGCATCCTCTACTACAACTTCTTCAACCTCAACCTCTTCACTTTCTGCATCACTGACATCCCCAACGTCAGGTGCTCTTCTCTGTGCTGCTTCCATTGTTTCCAATCGGGCGTGAAGCTATCGCATCTCCCTCTCTACAACACGGTTGGCTAAAGGTGGCTCTTGTCTTCTTGGCAGCATTATGTTGACTTCTTGTCACACACAGAGTACAGCTCTGAGTTCTCTATCTCCTTATTTTCCTCCTTTGCCTGAAGTATATAGATTAAAACATTAGGCTATGATACCACCTAATGTAGACCCCCTATCCCTCCTCAAGGTTGTGCGACCTCCTAGTCAAGATCTTCTGGTTCGGGAGCCGAAATGGCTCTTCTAGTCCCACAATGGAACCCTGCAAACGAACACACACACAAGTCCCTCCACAAATTCTCAATTGAATTTTCCAAGCGCCAAGCGCGAGCTCCTACAGTACTCGACCAGGAGCCATGACCGTGCCCTTATCCTTCTTGTCTTTCACTATTTCGCGATTCAGGGTGTTGAAGCGCCAAGAACTCTACACTCCATTCCATGATATCCAAGTTCGCAAAATGATCCGACCTCGTTATTTCGTGATCTCGCGACTTGGGGTCTTGAAGCACCAAGAACACTATCTCCCAACTCGCGATGTCCGAGTTTTCGAAATGTACAGCCCTCGTTATCTCGCGACTCGGGATTTTGAAGCACCACGAACACTGCCTCCCAGCTCGCGATGTCCAAGTTCGTGAAATGGACAGCCCTCGCTATCTCGTGATCTCGCGACTCGAAATTTTGGAGCACCACGAACACTGCCTCCCAGCTCACGATGTCTGAGTTCATGAAATGGACAGCCCTTGCTATCTCTTGATCTCATGACTCAGAATTTTGGAGCACCACGAACACTGCCTCCCAGCTCACAATGTCCGAGTGTGCGAAATGGATATCCCTCACCGTTATCCTCCTTGCAGCTCCACCTTATCCAACGACTTGCAGGATTTTGGCATTTCTCCTCGAGGACTCTCCATCGTCCGTTTAGATCCCTGAGATCTCCCTTCCCGGATCTACGTAGGGTTAAATCCTATACTTCTACCTCAAATCGGACGGTCCGTGGGGCTCTCCACTGCGATCCAATTCTTAGCGGCGTTCTTCCTCCTGAGATTTTACCCACTTCAGACTTAGAATATTTTCTAAGTCTTCAAAGACTCGGTCTTCATTCCTTCCAGGGGATGAGTTCCTGGGTCTCGATAACACTTTTCAAAGCATTATCCCTCCTGAGATTTACTTTGTGTAGGCCTCAAATTCCCGCACACTCCTTCCATCTAAGGGATTTCAATAGCTGAGATCCAAAGGGTTTTCTCACAAAGATATTCCTCCTGATCTCCTGACATTATCTCCTCACTCAATGCACACCTTGCAGAGCTTCAATGACGAGAAACAATTGAAACTAGGAAAATTCACAGTTTCATCCACTTGTTCATGAAAAACAAAAAATAACAGGAAAATGCACACAGTCCAAACACCAGGCATTCGGGTCAATTTTCCATACTGTTATATTCACAAGTGCCCAATGGCTACAAAATACATTCAAAATTTACAGTCTCTCAAAGACATTGAAATTTCCTGCTCACCCGCAGTTTGGTTTTCCTACAGCTAATTTCTCTCTGTATTCCCCTCTCTCTGCTTCTTACCAACTGAGTGTCCAGACTTCTACATAACTCAAAATGTTTCTAGGGTTTTTTTCCTGGCTACTTGCCTACTCTAAAATTAATCCTACACTATCCTAGTCTAGTCGTACTCCAAATCTGAAGTCAAAACTTCTTCTCTGTTTACAATTTCAAAAACTTGCTTCACGGGGTAAAATTCGGCACTGGTTCAAGCGTGCCTCAAAAAGTGAATTCTGGCACTGAGTGGAGGCAGATCCTGAAATCCGTTGTAGCTGCCCACATCGAAGTTCTAGAAGAACTTGCACGTGTTGAATGGTATCACCTCTATGCACTTGACATGATGCTCCTGCATCACAACCATAAACACAGAGATACAGTAATACATGATTTCTATTAATGAAAGAAATGTACATAGACTGTAAAAATACAGAGTGAAA
>SNQJ01S0281640.1:0-11174 GCA_010110895.2 Picea sitchensis
CCGAGTTCAATCCCCATATTGTTGTTTCATTTTTTAACGAGCTTGCTACAGAGAGGAAAACTATGCTCAAAGCTTATGTTTCATTTTTTAACGAGCTTGCTACAGAGAGGGAAACTATGCTCTTTATGACTCTTCTTGATCATGGTTTCCAAGAGGATAACGCGCTGGAAGGACACCATGTCAAGGGACAAAACTCGGTCATGGATTCCAAGATATCTTCGTTGGATGGAAGAAAATCACTCTGGAAGGAACACATGTCGAGGGTCGTGACAGGGGTAAGTAGATCAGGCTCCAATAGCCCAACCAAAGAGATCACCATGTCAACTACCAGATCAATATCATTGGAAGTTGAAGGCATGGGAGATGATGGAAAATCAACATCAGGAGGGAAGAGAGAGTGTATATCTCCCCAAGTGTCTTCACGAGGGGGAATAAAAGAGGATCGATGATGGTTATCATGCCGAGGTATCTCGTCAATGCTCAACATTTCCATAATAAATTCATCAGAGGGAAAAATTGGGGAAATGTAGTCGATCATAGATGATAAGGAGCTTAACCATGATGGCATCGAGTAATTGTCGGGTGCCAAGAGATATTGGTCATCCGAAGAGGGAGAAGCGGATTGGATAGAAACGTATGATGTTTTGGATGGACTAAGTGGCACGATGTCACCTAGTGCATCGAATTCCAATGGACTAGGTACAATCCAAGGGTCAGATGATTCCAAAGATTGATAAGCCGCAGTCAAAATCATATCGACGGTGGAAATATGATGTGTAGTCAATGGAAGTGGTGTAGGGAAGGTACCCATAAGGCTAGAATCTTTCAGCAAGCCAACACCAATGCTTTCATATGTGATCTTGTGGTCTCCCAAGAAAGGAATGTTGTTGGTAGCGGGAGCACGAGCATCGGTCGTGCAGAAATCCAATTGATCAACAGTGACAATTTTGCCCTGATGAGGAAATTGTACACATCGAAAGACCGATGAGGCAATGACAGTCATAGCATAAAACCAACTTATTCCAAGTAACAAGATGTAATCGAGGGGGGCATCGACCACCTCGACATCAACAGTGATAGTTTTGCCACCCAATTGGATGGGCAGGGACTGTAAAAGCCCATGGGGATGAAAACCTCACCCATCAAATGCACGTAACATCGTTGGGGATTTGTTAAGTGTGAGTGATTTTAAACCTTTCCAACATGATAAAGGCATGACACAAGTTGAGGCTCCCTCATTCAGAATAGTTCAGTGGATTTGTTGATTATGAACAACAACATCAACTTGGAAAGTAAGTTGGTGGGAGAGTCGAGACGTATAATTGTCCATGTTAAACATGATATGGTTGGGAGACACAGGATCAACAGTGCCAATAGAAGCCAAGAGAGTTCTACGTTGACTGGGGCAGTGTTGTAGAACTTCTAACGCAGACATATCACACAATGCTTGGGCCAAATATTCAACAATGTTGTAGTTTTGGGCGGCATGTGAACTAGGATTAAAGGTAGATTTACAGATAGTGCTCTTAGGAGGGCACAAGATAGATTCGAGCATAGGTTTCTCAATATGAAGTGGTCTAGACAGAGGATTAATCGATGGAGGACTAACAAAGGATGGTGATGGATATGGTAAAGTCTTGATACCGTTAGTGACATTTCCTTTGTTAGGGTTACCTGGTGTGTTTTATGTCTTAGAGCGAGTGGTCAAATTAATCCCATTAAACATATAAATATGTGCACTCATCGAGGCCTCATCATGAGGATGGCTAGAAATGCCCCCAAGAGAGGCCGTTTGAGAAACCATGGATTGTTGTTGTGGAAAAGGCTGAGTAAGCACAGTGGGTTGTGAATTTCCCTGGAAAAGTTTGGCCACTTCATTGCGATGTGGATAGTCTCAAGTGTAGTGATCGTCACCACAAATGATACATGGGAATTTCAGTTTTCGTTGTGGTTTCTTTTCGGTAGCAAGTGTTTGAGCTTGATTTTTGGGTTGTTCATTGTTATTGGTATTTTTTTATTTATGTTTTGTCTTCTTCTTACCTCCAGATTGTTGTGAAGGGGCAGATTGAATGACATTCACCTCAGAGATCTGAGTTTGGGGGGAGGTAGAGGAGAGTGTGGTTGACTGGGAAGTATATTGATTTTTTACGGAACCGATAACACCATCCGCATGAAATGAGGATGACGGCTTAGATGGATCAGTATTAGCTCGAGAAGCATTTGGAAGAAAATCATACAAAGTACCAGATTGTGAATAAACCAAATCTAAGTACTGATCCTGAGCGATGGTTTCTTCCTCGATGACTGTGCCACCCATAGCGACATCACGAGCGATCGGGGGTAAAAGTGATTTAGTAAACCATTCCGCCAATAATATGTCAGGAATGATTACTTTGATCATCCTTCATCGTCGTCTCCACTCATGAATATGGTCAGAGATATGCATGGATTCAGTTTAATGAAGGGAGGTTAAGAGTTCAATATCCGTTTCATAGAGAATAGGTAGTTGAAAGTGCGTGAAGAAATACATGGCATGGGAGTTGAAATCATGAAAAGAAGCACGTGGTAGTTCAATATACCACTTTTCTACTAAGCCCGTAAGTGTTCGATAGAAAAGACGAAAAAGTATAGAATCATCCATGAGGGATTTTGATGAACACCACAAATGGAAAGTCATCAAATGGTTAGTTGGATCTTCTCCAGATTTTTCGTCAAATTTCAGAATATCAAAAGGAAGTTTAGCTGGAATAACTAGCCAAACCGGTGAATGAAAAATAGGATCATTGGTTAACCGAGACAAGTCTAGGAGATCCAGAGTCGCAAGGAAAGGTAGTTGTCGGTTAATTTGTGAATGATATTGGTGTGGCATAGGAACACCAGTAGGACCATAATCTAGGTTGGGTGGATAATTATAACTAGTAGGTCCTCCTACATACGATTGTTGCTAACCAGGATAAAGAGGATTCGATGATGGCTGAGAAACATTTGCATAACCCGGTGGGTTATGAGCATTATAAATCGGGTGATTTGTTTGCCCATAAAGAGGATGAAAATTGTGCCCTTGAGGAGGGTAAGGAGTAGATCCCAGAGGCGGATACACATTAGGCCCATGGGGAGGATAAGGTTGTTGTCCTTGAGGACTCCAGGTAGTGTTTGGGATGCCCAGATAAGGTTGTCCATAAGACAATCCAGAAGGAACAGGATTGGATACTCCTCCTTGTGGGTTATGACATGAGTTCCCCCCAACATGGGGTTAGGTAAATATGCCTCTGGAAGATACGCCCCAAGATTGTGAAGGGTTTCCATCAGACAAAGGTTTCCCCCCTGCCAATGATCGATTAACGACCAAGGTATGATTGGCAAAGGGAGGTTTCCCTCCAGGAAGAACATGAAAAGGGGGTTTCCCTCATGAGGGGTAGGCCCACCATAAGATAGTGGTCTTCTAGGAGGGATAGGTCCGCTAGATCGTGGTTTCCCTCCAGTCGATTGTATTTGGCTAGCAGGGGTCTGCATTATCGGGTGAAAAGATGTCCCAACAATATCGTGCGGAACATGTGGAGTTGTAGAGTGAAAGTTTGTAAAAGTGGGAATGACTAGAGGTGATGAGTACATCATTAGGATAGACTTGTGTTGACGCAACAGTAGGGTTAATGACCTGATCGATGGGGTGATTCATATTTTGATCAAATGGCCCAGTTTCAACAGGAGGGTCATGAGGATTAAAAGGTTTTCGAAAGGATTCAAAATTCTCATAGAGATCGCATCCTGATGAAGTCCTCCATACAGAATGAGTAGGTGTGGGATTTGTATCTACTGCAGTGGTAGGACAAACAAGAGTCCTATACTCATCACCAAAGGTTGGTTCTGTGGATCCCATATACGTTTCGGTAAAATCTCTCACAGGTAACTGTGGGAACTCTTTGTCTATGATGTTCCCAAGGGAGTCTAAACGAAGCAAAAGTGGTTCGAGAAGAATTGTTGACACAGATGTAGTGTGAGGAGTGGGATTCTCAACCATAACCAAAGCGCCTTCTGAATTCTCTAACGGAGGAGCAATAACACTCCCAGCGTTAGATTGATTTTCTACCTCTCCACGATAGTTGTCTTATGGAGGGTTATGAGGTAAGGGTTGGTAGCCTTCCGGAGGCAGCCCTTACATCCTACACGATCGGCGAAGACCTTTATTGTCTACAGGCTCAATTTTGGAGAATAACAGTACACGTTGAAAATATAGGGCCAAATAACGAAAAGAAACAGCATACGCTAATAAAATCTAGGAATCAAAACCAAGAAAACAAAACTTTTCTTGATGATCATACTAGTTGGTGATGAAATCCAACGTCGCGTGATCAAATCAAGAAGGGGCTAAGATATGGTGGAACAGTTACAATGGCAACCTGCTTAACAAACTTTCACCTTGGTGCAAGCTTCCACGTAGTAATTGTGGATTTACCCTCCAAGGAGCCCAAGTGAGTTTGACCAATGTCTGTTCCAGGTACAATGAGACTTCCCTTCACCGTCACCTCATGTAAGTACCTAAGGATTATGGCAACTAAGGACACCAACTCGCAGTCAGCCCCTGGGTAGGTACAGTCGACAGTTCGATCCAAACGTATGGGCAGGATAACAAGTCCAAAATCAACTCGAGAGGCTCCCATACATAATCATAGGTATACCCTCAAGTGACCCCCAATATACGATCCGACCACTGCAAACAGTTCAACCATGGAGGGATAATCTCTGTAACTCGCCCGAATGCAACCTCATGCGTAACCCCTGTGTGAGAGGGGGATCCCAGAAAGCCTATACGAGAATTGGATTTGACTCTCCCTATCTCAGGATGCTAATGTTGGTTTTTAAAACTTTGGAGAGTTGTACTCACATCCTAATCCAAAGTGCTAATCCTAGTCTAATGTTGGTGGAAGATCCTAAAAACAAAAGTGTTCTAGATAATTTTTAATTAGTGTTCATTTTGCAGTTGTTCTTTACTCAAAGGGTGTATGACAATTAAATTGATGGTATGATGACTCAATTCCCAAAAATGCACAAGAAAATGATAAGCAACCTTGTCTTTCGATGAATGGTTATTTAAGGGAAAGAGAAAGAGTTGTTTTCACTATCAAACACTAAGATGCAATGTCCTAAATCAATTGTTTCTCAATCAAATCCAATGCAATGCTAAAATTTTTAGAAATGCCTTCTAATATCCAAACAAATCACTAAAATATGTAATTTTTCTTATATGTGAATGATAATCAGATGTAAAACTTCTAAATGTCAATCAGACTTCAGGATTAAACAAACAGAAGCAAACCTCACATAAAACAAAAATACACTCTCCTTGTGAATAAACAAGAAGGACAAAGACAACCAAATTTGCAAACAAGAACCAAAAAACCTCAAACAACAGAGAAATGATGGAAAACTGACCTCAAAGATCAAATGGAAAGGTTCACAGACCTTTGGATTTCCTCACAAAATCTTCCACTCGGTCAGATGAACGAGAAGAAAACAACAAGTTAACTCTAGGTCAACAAAGAAAAAGAGTGATTTCAAGGCAAGGAAAGAAAATGTCAAATTCCAAAACAAGAAGAGATAAATCCTTAGAAAACAGGGTGTTGAAGGCCAATACCAAGATGGACTGAGAGTATGAGACCCTGAGCAAATGCAAAAAGCAAAAACTGAACTCAGAAACTAAAAACCTAGAGGATTTTTCACTGAAAATGGGGTAGCGCTCTAGTGTAAGGGGCACCAGAGCATTCCAACGCTCATTGTAATACCACCAGGGAGTTTTGGTGCTATGATAACAAGGGCAGGGGAGCTCTCTTCTTCAAAAGCTCATAAAAAGGCCCAGAAACTCAAAAAATCAAGGAAATTCAGTCAATTAGGGTGATCATGATGAAATAAAGAGGCAATCAAACAAATATAATAATCAAAGAGACGGTACGGAGAAGGTCAAATGAGTCGTCAAAGGGCCAAAACAAGATCTGGGAAAGGAAACAAAAATCAGAGCTCCTCCCCAGTGGAGTCGCCAATTTCTATTGTAGGTGAATCCTCCTGTGGACAAGTGGATTCCCTCTTGGTCTCTAGACTCCTAAGGACAAGACAGAAAAGTGATTAACATGGACACTGGCATCCTTTTAGATCTAATCAAGCTAATATGAAAAGGAGAAAAAAAAAGATATGTACCTCATTAACGACATTTGTCCTTGAAAAGTCTAGGCTGAGCTTCGATCCTGATCTCCCTGATAGGTCCTGTAGAACAAACAAAGATACAATGGACTTCCTACTCTACTGAGATTAGCTCAAATATATATCCATCTACTACATACAAACTTATATGGAACAAACATAAGTTTGAAAGAAACAGGACAAGCATTGATACATTGGTGAGAACAAGTAAAAGTACTTACAATCCTTTGATGAAGGTGCAACAGCTTCTTCTAGTTCTCCTTGTCCAATCCCTTTGCTCAAGTAATATACACTGATTGCTTTGATGACATCTCACTCATGGGATCATAAGTTTGGTGTAATTCTCAATCTCTATCCCCCTTTCACCATGAGGAGGCCTCCTTATATAACCTTGGAGAGGCCCAACCACTTGAGAGATCTTTGGGATAAGTTGAGGATTCTTCTCCTTAAGTTGAGGATCTTCCCTAAGATCATGCCTTAACCATCTATTCGAATCCAACCACCTTAAGGAATTGAGGGATTCTTCCCTGATTTGTCTCAACAAACATAAAACGTGCATAGAAAAGGGTAGTGCTCCCCCAAAAGGGTGCACAAGGCGTTCAAACACTCCCCCAAAGAGGCCCAGGGAGCTCTAGCACTCCCTGATAGTGTCTAGGGGAGCGCTCCTCTCCAAAATCCATTTTTTAGTGGTTCTTTCAATGGAAAAATGTTTGTACTCCCTGTCAAGTGATTTCTCTTCTTCCAAACTAGCCTTTGAGGTGTCTTAAGTGTCCTTATGATGTCGTTAGAAGCACACCATAGGCAAGATGGAAGTATTATGTTTGTGACACTTGCAATACTTGTGGTCAAGATGTGAAACTTGCGGACAATATGTGACACTTACAACACTGGTAATGACGACACTTGTGACACTATTGAAGTGAGTAATTTTTATGTGTAACAACCTCGCCACCCATTCTGTTACATTGAGAATTTGATCACTGACCTAATCTGGAGCGTGCATGTCAGGTGATTTCATCACAGTATATAAATCCGTTGAAGAGATCCTCATAGACCTCATGGGTGAGAAGGTTATGTCCACATGAATCCAAGCCTCGTCGACAAGAGGAGTGCAAGCATCCATGTTGAATGCTCATGGATCTGGACCATCCCAAGCTATGACAGAGAAACAAACCAAGCATCATGATGACTTGGTGAATGCAAAGATCATCCCATCTATCATGCCCGACTATATCCTGCCTCTAGTTGGCGTGATGATCCATGATGGTGTCCCATGGGACTTCGAATACACCTTGATTACTGCATACCTCTCGAAGGGGATACGTGCAGTAGGACCACAGCTAGGACATATCATGACGTTGAATATCAGTGAATTCAAGTTGGGATATCGCAAGAACCATGGAATGCTCGTACCACATAAGTATTTGACCAAGACCAAGGGGAAGAAGTCGAAGATCATCCCCCAATCATGGACTATGGACATCGTGAGGTACACTATCCTGAACGTGATAAAGATACCACACTTTGGAAGGCATCAAGAGGTTAACATGTGTGTTAAAATCTTGTTGTCTTGCTTCCATGGTGGTTATCTGTGGCTGGATAGATGCATCACAGTAGATCTAGCATTGATCCATCAGATCACCGAATTAAGAATGAAAGGACCAGACCCACAAGAATTTTATCCAGAGAAGGCTATAGATCGCGCCCTGGCGCAGAAAATTAAAGATACCTATGGCAATGTGCAAAAGGGGAAGCGAGGCTATAAGGTAGCCTCCATTCAGAATGGCATAGTGCACCTAGCCTTCTAGTTGATCTTTGGTAAGATATTAAGGAAGAACAGACCCACGCAGGTCACGGGGTTCATTGTTGACCTCACAGGAAAATGCATTGAAGGACTACAAATGAACTAGGGGAGTTACCTCGTCAACCAATTAGAACAAGACTGTCGCGAAGCTTAGGATTAGGGCTATGAGTTTCATTTTAGTTGGCTACTGATCCTCATCGCCTTCATTTGCTGGGAGATGTCAAAAGGAGTGACCTTCCCTGAGATTGAGCCATACGAACCCCTAGCTGCAAAGTTCACCATGCTATGGTATTCAAGTGACATGGCAAAAAAATGGCAGTCAAATACTGTGTTACACACCTACTACTTGCAGTTGAAGAGGGCCATTGAGTATTTCCCTCATATGATGTTGAACACCCTGCACAGGTTCAGACCATTTGTGAAGTTTCGCGCAGATAGACATTTTATTTATATCACTACGCGCAGAGACAAACATAAAGAAGAGCTCCAATCTTATTATAAGATCACTGAGGAGGAAATGGAAGAAATAACTAAGGAGTGGCCTGCAGAGCTACTTATACTAGTCAACCAGGCAGAATTGTCTGACCTTGACCTCATCGAAAGTCCTGTGGTTACTCGCAAAGAGTATGATGCACCCAGCAGTAGCAGAAGGAAGAAAAAGGAAGAGGCACAGGAGCTGAACATTGCATCAGAAGAGACTACTTCAGACTCACCTAGATGGGGAGGCGATGATGAAGTATACAAATAAGAGGGAAACGAAGAAGAAGACAAGAAGAAACAAGGCGAAGTAACACCGCCTAGGGATCCTATTGATGAAGTTGAGGCCTCCAAGAAAAGAAAGGTTTCCCCCACGAAACCTACATCACGGAAGAAGTCAAAAGATAGTTAACCGCAGATGCATATTGTGTTAATAGTGGATGGCATTGACCTTATCTGTTGGACACACCTACCACACTTAGAGGGGGGGTGAATGAGTGCGGGGCTCTTTTTCCCAAAACTTCCCTCTTACACAAAACTCATTAATTAGCATTCAACATTTACTCATTACTTATTTCTTTCATTTATAACTAGTTATATGTAAACATATATCAACAACATATATCATCAATATACCATCAACAAATCATCTTCATAAGGAACACAAAGAACACAAGAGGTATGTACAATTTTATTTTTATTACGGACTACAATCCTTGGGGTTTTTCAGCAACAACTGAATAGAGTACAACTCTACAAGAGCGCCATCTCTATTATGCAAGACTCGGCCTACACACTCAACACCCACTGAAATGAGGAAACAATCCTCAAAAGATATCAATCTGCAATAGGTACGCGACCTGTTGGTAGTGTAGCATGCGTATGTACGTGCCCTACCAGTAGTACAACCTGCGTGTATACACGCCCAAGAATTACTACAACCTACATATATCTTCTGAGCTATTAGGGTTTGTCCTTTAAGACCAACTTATATCCTCTGCAACCAATTCATCATTCTCTTATGTCTCTCAATGTCCAAACTGACCACCAGCCAGTCACAATACATCCAAGCTCTCCAATATCTTGCTCATGCTCCACAACCAATCAATATGAATGCTATATCAATCATGTATAAACAACTAGTATACCATAGCAATCATGTCACCATTGAATCACAAGAATATTGCTCAATCCATCAACCAAACTAAACCACATCATAGCAGCCATACCAAGAATGCCCTAGGCATTCACAACACAACAAACAATAGTATCCATCAAGACAATAATGTAACCATACTAGTATTTCAATGATATATCTGAGCCCATAGAATGCAGATCTGGAACCTGCCTCATTATCCAAGAGCTTGGCACTATCTCAAACACAATTCTTCATCATTCCAGCCACTGTACGTGCCATGTCCTCATACAAACCGCGTGTGTATGCATCATGGCCCATTACAGCCCATGTACACCTCAGAAACCAAGGTTTCTGAAGCTCCGAGACTTTTTCCATCAAGATCTCTGATATTGCCGAAAATTTGATGCATCCATGAGATCCTCCTCATGCTCTCTTTCTTAGAATGGATATTCAATCATGCTCAAGAGATCCACACCAAAGATTCTCTCACAAGAAGCTCTCCATCAATACTCTAAAAGATATTCTCACAAGAAGCTCTCCATTGATCCACCAAAAAGGGTGATCTACAAGAGACCATTGCTATCTTATTTATACTTTCATCCCCTAGGTCACGTAACCCATTTTTATGTCACTTAACCCATTTCTAGGTCACTTAACCTATTTTCCTTATTTTAGGGCTAACCACTTTCCATAAATAAAAAGTTCTCCAATACTTTATCATTTAAATATTCCTTCTTGATTTGTCACCTTATTTTATCATTTCTTGATTTTGTCACTTCTCTTTATTATTTAAATAATCCACCTTGACTTTGTCTCTTTACTTTATCATTTAAATAATGATTTCTTCTTTTAGATCACTTTGACTTCTTTGACCTTCGGGGCTTCAAGCCAACATGTGAGGGTCCTTCAACTTCATAAGGCCATAACTCTCAAACCGTGAGGAGTTATGTGGAATTCCACATACCAATAGAAATGGAATGACAAGCACTATCCATATAGGATAGTTTCACCAACAAATTCATTGATATTAATAGTGTTATTCCACATACAAGCATGGGTTCTCCAACCATAACTATACCACAAAGCGTCTTCTCGTGAGGGATTTCACCATAAGGGGACCAATTTGGAGTTCATCCATTTGTGTACCTTATCAACCATGATAAGACTATAATCATTCATCTTTGCATCAATCCACCACTGCATCATATACATCAACTATGCATCACGTATCAATGACAACTCATTGATCCATCTTCATCATATTAGTGAGAACTCATTGATCAATCTTCATCGATTGGTTTCCACTTGACATCTATCATTATCATCAAGGACAATACATATATATTGTTCATCAATCAACCAAGCCTATCAATAAATCCATCACTTGACATCAATCAATCAAACCATTGGCATCAATGACAACATGATCCAACAATCTCCCCCTTTGGAATTGATGGCAATACCAACATTGATGTCAACAACAATTACCAATTATTGATGTCAAACATGTAGACAAGGCATGCTCTACATCAATATTCATCAATCATATCAATATGACTATCT
>SNQJ01S0281641.1:0-11174 GCA_010110895.2 Picea sitchensis
AGCTAACAGATTTAAAGCATGCCATGCAATCTGAATTTGAGATGACATATCTTGGCATCATGAAATATTTTTTAGGCATTGAGGTTCATCAATCAGCCAAAGGCATTTTTGTCTGTCAGCAAAAGTATGTAGCAGACATCATCAAACGGTTTCGCATGGAAGGATGCAATCCTGCAGAAACACCCATACCTTTAGGCAGAAAATTAAGCAAGAATGATGAAGGTCCTACAGTGGATTCTACTTTATACACAAGTTTAGTAGGCAGTCTGTTGTATCTTACAGCAACTAGGCCAGACATCATGTATGCATCCAACCTTGTTTCCAGATTCACGGAATCACCCAAGGATTCACACTGGAAAATGGCAAAACGAATTTTGAGATATGTAGCATGAACACTACATTTTGGCCTATGGTACACTAAATCTGATTGTAATCAACTCCCTGGTTACATAGATAGTGACTTTGCAGGCAGCCTAGATGACAGGAAAAGCACATCAGGATATGTTTTTCAACTGGGCACGAACCTCATTTCATGGGCATCGAAGAAGCAACCAATAGTATCAATATCTTCTACAGAGGCAGAGTATGTAGCTGCTACCTCATCTTCATGTCAAGCTGTGTGGCTGAGAAGATTATTGAAAGACATGTCACAAACAGAGAAGGATCCAACTCTTATTTTCTATGACAACACATCAGCAATTGCATTATCCAAGAACCATGTGTTTCACAAGAAAAGTAAACACATTGACACTCGGTTTCATTTCATACTCGAGTTAGTCAATAATGGTGACATAGCACTACAATTTTGTGGTTCTAGAGATCAGCTTGCTGATATCTTCACCAAGCCACTAGGAAAGTCAGTTTTTGACTTCCAGAGACAGCACTTAGGCATAGTCAGTGCTGCTGATTGTAACTTTTGAGTCTAAGAGGGAGTGTTAAATATATTGTACCCTCAACAGTATGACCTTTCATTATCCAAGAACCATGTGTTTCACAAGAAAAGTAAACACATTGACTCTCGGTTTCATTTCATATGCGATTTTGTCAATAATGGTGACATTGCACTCAATTTTAGGAGATCAACTTGCCGATATCTTCACCAAGCCACTAGAGTCGGGCTTTTGATTTTCAGACAACACTTAGGCATAGTCAGTGATGATTATAATTGTTGAGTCTAAGAGGGAGTGTTAAATATATTGTACCCTCAACAAGATCAACCGCATTAATTCACCAACAGACTGACAAATAAAATTTCTATTTTTGTCTTGCTTGAGTATATATAGCTCAACTATCTTACATTGTAAGAGTGTTCTCATGCTCAGACTTTCTTCACTTCTCCATACATTTCAATATAATGTTCTATTCTCTTCTCTCCTCTGCATTTCTTGCTTCACAATTTGTATTACATACACATCGAGAAAGGTATTAAATAATATTAATTTTGTATTACATAAATTTTTATTAATATTAATTATATTAAATAATATTTGTATTACATACACATCGATAAAGTTCTATCTGCTCTAGGTCTGTCCAAGAAACAAGAACGTTGTTCAACAGTTAAAAGCAGGAGTAAATGACGATCTCCTGAAAATATATTCAAATTTGTATATTTGTAAACCTGGTAAAAAGTGCAGTATATAAAAATATTAGACATAAGAGTTCAAAGGGTCTAAGCTTTGAACATCATTTAGAGTTACTAACAACTATGAGCCTAATTTACTAACAACTATAAGCTTGTCCCAGTGTCCTCCTTCCTTATCATTCAAAAACCCTTCAACGTCCTCTGCAAACATGATGTTGATGGCTCTCTTGAGATCAGTATTGGTGTTTTGTCAGTGGACAGTTTTCTGGGTTCTGCGTTCGCATCATCTTTTTTTTCCGTCTATCATCGTGGCTAAAGCAATGAATTCCTTCATTCCCCAAAAGAGACTTACAGTTCTGGCAAGCAAAATTTGTCTGCTTCTTAAGGAGCAGAGTTCAGAATGGAGTTTGAGAATGAAACTCACTGTCTGTTTCAATGTTGTTTTTGACTCTTTCCCTTACTTTAATCTCCATCTTTTTTACCCTTAATATGGTATCTTTTACCCGGAAGAGACTTACAGTTCTGGCAAGCAAAATTTGTCTTCTTCTTAAGGGCCAGAGTTTAGAATGGAGTTTGAGAGTTAAACTCACTGTCCATAATCTCTTCAATTTTCTAGTCAAGTAGGAATTCTTAAACCTTAGACTTAAAGCCTCATTGTACCTATTTTAACACGGGGATAAAAAAATCCTAATTATAGGACCTATGATTTTCCCCTTTAGCCAAGTCATATGGAATTGCTGAAAACAAGATGAGAGTCTCTAAGAAAGCCATGGAAAAAGAGCTAAATGTTAGGCCAAATTCAGGAGATGTCATTCAACTATGGACCATATTTCTATTCTTAGGATCATTTTGTAATTGTGTGGCAATAATAAAACTAATCTCCTATAAGTTGTTTAGTTGACTTGAGGAAAACATTTGACACAATGTCCATGACTAACCTTTGGAATAGATTAGAAGAGATAAATGTTCCTTTGAGTTGAGAGTTGCAACTATAAGGTTGTATGAGAACATTATTTCAAGGTTTAGGAAAACTGATGGTTGGTCTAAAAAAATTAATTGTAACGTGAGGGAGCTACTCCCCCACGTAAGGTTGTTGCTCATCCTCTACTCTTTTACATTGACAAGTTAGAGTGTTGTTTGGAAAAAGTAGGTTGCATTGACCTGATTGTAGCTGGTATCTACTCATCATCCTTCATCTTTACATTCATGATATGTTCTTATGGAAAGGAGTCCCTATGATATCAAATGCTAACCAAAATAAGGATTTTTTTTCTAGTACATGTATGATCATTAACATTGATAAAATGAAGGTACTACAATTAAATCCAAAAGATCACTTATGTTAATTTTGTGTATGACAAAAATAGCTTGGAGGAGGTAATCCCATATGAATATCTCCATAATCAATCTCTCAATGCAGTTTAACTAGAACTATAGCATTGAGAAAAGGATTAAATGGAGGGTGGAAACTTATTATGGAATTGAAAACAATTATTAATCACCGAACCCTTAGCTATGGGATAAGAAGAAACTCCCTCTTGAGACTCTTGCCACTCATGTTATTTTATATGGTTGTTATGAAGTTTGGGGCTACAACATATCTATATAAGCATGGATAAAGATAAAGAAAATCCAAAGTGTTTTAGGAAACTTATAAACTCAAAATTAAATACAACACATCCTATCCTATCCTCCCCATTAAAAACATGGTTGTGAATAGGTACCTAATGCACAAGAATATGATAAACAACATGGAAGACAAGAGGCCTCCTAAGAATGATTTAAACTCTAGTCAAAACCACATGCGACTCAAGCATGGTTGAAATAAAGATGTCAAACTTAAGATTAAAAATATTATTACATCTAAATTTCAGGAGAAATTGTGGTGCAATAAATAAATAGAGACAAAAGAAAATTAAGATGCCATAAGGAGGTGATCATCCCTAATCTAGAAGATCAAGAGTATTTCTATGTTTTTACTAGGGGAAAGAAAAACTCAATATTGTTAAAATAAGAAGAAACTCTCACTAAATCCATAGTTAAACAAGGTGTTGGACAATCTCTAAAATGTCATGGGTTGAAAGAATTTGTCATATTTTGTGACACTAAGAGGGTTGAAAAATCAAAAGCACTTTCTCTTAAATTGTCTTGGCACACCCACATTAGAATATTTTTTATAAGAAACTTGATAATCTTTTAACATATCAAAACTATGGTGATTTAAGAAAGTTTCTCTTAAAAGTTTTTAAAATGAAAAAGTAAAATTCTAAAACAAACCAAGTAACTCCTTTCTTAACGTCCAATAAACCAAATTTCTTCTCAATATAGACATTAACCATCATCATTAAAAACTTAAAATTAAAAGAGTTTTTTAATTTAAGAAAATTGTTTATATTAAATTTTAAGTCTGCAATAAAAATAAAGAGTGTTGAATCTATTCATTTTCTTATTAAAATAATAATTTTGTAATTCAAAATTACAATTTTGATAGAAAAATATTAATCAAATTTAATTTAAAAAAAAAAAACATTTATAATTTTAAATTATAATTAAAAAAAAAGTTATATTATTAATATTTTTAAATATAAACTCTTTCTAGAAGTTTAAACACAGTTTATATCCAAAAATATCAACAAGCATCATGACAAATTCTCTTAAAATCTACACTCTCAAAATTATCTAATTTTTGAAAGGATAAAAAATAAAATAAAAGATTATTTGATCAAATTCCATAGATTTTATATAAAAAAGATAAAAAATTAAAAACAAAATCTAAGCACTTCCTAAAATTCTTGCCTTGTGAAAGGATAAAAAACAAAGTAAAAGATTACTTCATAATTCATATTTATACCCGTGATATAAAAAGAAAAAAAAAAAAAAAATATTGCTGGGACTAACTCAAAGACATATCCTATAATCTACACTCTCAAAATTATCTAATTTCTAGAAAGAATAAAAAATGAAATAAAAAGATTACTTAATCAGAATTCATAGATTTATAAAAAGGATAAAAATTTAAAAAAAATTAATATTGTTGGGAACTAAGTGAAGGACATATTCTAGAATCTACACTCTCAAAATTATCTAATTTCTAGAAAGGATAAAAAATAAAATAAAAAAAAAAAAAAAAAAAAAAAAAAAAAAAAAAAAAAGGATAAAAATAAAAACAAATAAAAGATTACCGGATCGAATTTATAGATTTATAAAAGGATAAAAAAAAAAAAAAATAATATTAGTTAACTAAGTCAATGACATATCCTATAATATTGTAGTTGTATGTTTATTAGTTTACAATGGTTTCATGGATTTTGGATCATGGATTTGCATTGATTGTCATTCAAGCAAGAATACTCAGGTGTTTTTTTTCATAGATCATAATATCCATGGACGAAACCTGCAAACCTCATTTACCAAGTTCAAAACACTTAGCCACATAGTGGTGTCTTAATTTATTTTTTGAATCATCCTAAATAGACTTGAATTCTCTAAATTAATGGGTCAGATCCCTAAATCTTCTGCTAAGGGGAACAAATCTTCCATTTCTTGTCAAGAAAATCTGTGGCAGGATGACTTCATATAATTTCTGAACTCGCTCGATGGGGTACTAAATGATAAATTGAGAAGCAAAGAGAAATGCGTAGAGAAAGAATAGAACAAGATATTGAAAATGTATGAAGAAATACAGAAATTAGAAGAGAACATTACAATGTAAGATGGTTGAGCTAAATAGGCTCATGAAAGACAAAAATAGAAAGTACAATTGTCCAAGCATACCGGAAGTGTGAAATGTGATCAGTTGAGGTTACATTATGCCTAACACTCCCTCTTAGACTCAACATTTACAATCATCAGCACTGACTATGGCTAAGTGCTGTCTCTGGAAGTTAAAAACGGACTTTCCTAGTGGCTTTGTGAAGATATCGCAGTTGGATCTTGAGAACCACAAAATTGTAGTGCAATGTCCTCATTATTGACTAGCTCACATATGAAATGAAACGAAGTGTCAATGTGTTTACTTTTCTCTAGAACACATGGTTCTGATGTTAATTGTTGATGTATCATCACGTAAGATAGGGGTTGGATCCTTTTTTGTATGTGACATATCCCTCAATATTCCTCTCATCCATATAGCTTGACATGAAGCTCAGGTAGCAGCTACATACTCTGCATTTGCAGAAGATATTGATACAATCAATTGATGCTTCGATGCCCATGAAATCAAGTTCATGCCCGCTGAAAACATATCCTCGTGCTCACATTCTAGGTCGCTTTGCAAAGTCACTAATCAGGTGTCTTATATTGATTACTATCAGATTTCCATCGTACTACAAACCGAAATTATTGTTCGCCATATCTCAGAATTTGTTTTGTCATTTTCCAATGTGAATCTTTGGTGATTCCATGAATTTGGAAACAAGACTCAATGGCACATAATGTCGTGCCTAGTTGCTACAAGATACAACAACTTCCTACTAAACTTTTGTATAAAGAAAAGTCCACTATAGGACCTTCATCAATCTTGCTCAACTTTGTGCCTAAAGGTATGGAGGTTTCTACTGGATTGCATCCTTCCATGCAAAAATCTTGATGATGTTTGCTGCATACTTTTGGTCGACAGACAAAATGCATTTGGTTGATTGATTAACCTCAATCCCTAAAATATTTCATTATGCCAAGATCTATCATCTCAAACTCGATTGCATGGCATGTTTGAAATCCTTAACTCGTGATTTCCAGATCATGTCATCAACATATAAACATACAATTATAACTTTATTGTGATTATCTGTTTTGGTGTAGAGAGTTAGCTCATTTTAGCTTCCTCGTTGAACTTTTGATTATTGGCAATAATTCTCATTTGCATCTTCAAGCTCTTGGAGCTTATTTAATCCATACAAGGTTTTATTCAACCGATACACTTTGTTTGGGTGCTCTTTGACTTCAAATTCATATGGTTGATCGACATAAACTTCTTTCTTCTAAGAAACCATTCAAGAATGTCAATTTGACATCCATCCGTATACTTCCTAAGTATTTTGTTGTTATGGCCAATAGAGTTCTGGTAGTGTCTAATCTTGCTACCGGAGCAAAAGTTTCACCATAATCAGTACTTGGTTGTTGTGAGAATCCTTTGGCAACAAGTCTTTCCTTGTGTTTTTCAATCTGTCCTTTTTTCATTGAGTTTAGTTTTGTAAACCCACTTGACACCAATACTCTGCTTGTGTCTTGGAAGATCAACAAGATCCCATGTATTGTTCTTCTCAATGGATTCAATTTCTTGGTTCATGGCTTGAACCCAATGTGGATCCTTAGCTGCTTCCTTAAAGGATGGAGGTTGACATGACCTTAAAGCAAAAATATTGTGTTGCTCAATGTCATCCAACTGCTGATGGATTTCTCTCAAACTTCGAGTTCTCTGATTCTGTGGTTCAGAGAATGATTCTCTACTAGAAGTTGAGCTATCATGTGAGTGGTCAGGTTATCTTTGTACTTGCAATCTTGGTATTTTGAGGTACTTGCTGTTCTGAATTTTCTGTGTTTTCAGAACTTGACAACAATGGATTTTGACTGTCCACTTGTTGATTTTCTAAATCATTCCAGAATTGATTTTCTAGAAATTGTACATCTCTGCTGAGAATTAATTTCTTGGTGATGGGATTGTAAAGCCTATAAGCTTTAGATGTTTCACTATAACCAGTGAAAATACATTTCTCACTTTTATCATCAAGTTTCTTCCTTAATTCTGAAGGTATGTGAGCATATGCTATGCATCCAAATGTCCTTAGATGCACTACATTAAGCTTTGTTCCACTCCATGCTTCTTGGGGAACTTTCATCTTCAGACTTGTGGTTGGTGATCTATTCAGGAGATAAACTAAGCATGCTACTGCTTCAGCCCAAAAAGTATTTGACAAGTGTTTCTCTTTAAGAAGTGTTCTGGCCATATTCATTATTGTCTGATTTTTCCTTTCAACCACTCCATTCTGTTGTGGAGTATATATGGTTGTTGTTTGCATGATGATGCCTTGAGATTTGCAGAAATTTGTAAATTCTCTGGAGTGGTATTCTCCTCCTCCATCTGACCTCAGTGATTTGATGTATTTGCCACTCTGTTTTTCAGCTTCTCCCTTGAATTCTTTGAATTTTGTAAATGTTTCAGACTTGTGTCTGAGAAAATAGATCCATATTTTTCTGCTGAAATTATCAATAAACGTTAGAAAGTAAAAACTACCACCTCTTGACTATGTTTGCATTGGTCCACATAGGTCAGTGTGAAAAAGTTCAAGATGTTGTTTGGCTTGATTGGAAGACTGTGGAAAACTAGCTCTCTTGTGTTTTCCAAGTATGCAAGACTCACATGGGGGAATTTTCTCTTTAAAGATAGGTAGACCTTTGACCATGGAGTTTTTCTGAAGAAGACTTAGACTCTGAAATGGTAGATGTCCAAATCTTGTATGCTAAACCATAGTTTCATTCATGGTGGATGCACTCTGTGCATATGGTTGACTCAGATTTGCAGTTATGAGGGTAAGGGGAAACATCCTATTTGGGGTCATTTGGATTTTAGAAATCAATGTTCTGCTTGGGATTTTGTCATATATCTTACAAGATGTTCCTTCAAAAAGAACCTTATAGCCATGTTCAATGAGTTGTCCTACACTTAGCAAATTATGTTTTAAATCCAGAACATGATAGACATTGTATATGTCTTTCTTTATATTCTGTTTAGTAAGAATAGGAACAATTCCTTTTCCTTGAACCTTGACTAAGTAATCATTTCCAAGTGTAATATCAAATGAGATTGAAGAATCAATGCATGAAAGTAATTCTTTGTTACCTTTCATGTGATTGTTGCATCCACTGTCCAACAACTAGAGATCTTTAGGTTGATGTTCAATTTTGTGGCATGAGAGAAACATACCTCTTGAGGTGTCTCCCGTATGATTTGACACATGTTCTCTGCCTGAGAGTTGATCTTCTTTCTTCTTCATGCGTTCAGATTCATAGTGCCCATACTTTTTGCAGTAATAGCATTGTATTCTTGTTTTGTCATTTGGTCTTGTCCCTCTGCCTCTTTGAGGCTGGAAATTCTGATGTTGATTTTGTTGCTGATGTCTTTGACCTTGGAAATTTTGATTCAGATACTGTTGTCTGTTACCTCCAGTGGAATGAGAGTTATTTTGATTGCTCCCTCTTCCTTGGTAACCTCTGCTTCTTCCTCTTCCTCTCCCTTTGCTAAAGGAGAATTGAGTTTTGAAAGCATTGGAGATTGAATCATCTGTGAGATCGAGTCTGGTCTCACATGTCACCAGAGAACCAATTAATTCATCCGTTGAAAATCTTGACAGGTCCTTGGATTCAAGGATTGCTGTTACAACCATTTCAAATTTCTTGGGTAAGCTTCTGAGAATTTTCTCAACAATTCATTGATTAGTGATGGTTTCACCAATCAATCTGATCTGGTTCACGATTCCCATGTCTCTGGTCATGAAATGATCTACAGTTTCAGACTCTGTCATCCTTAGAGTCTCGAATTGCGTCCACAAGGTCTGCAGTTTAACTGTTTTGACCCTGTCATTTCCTTGATAGGAAGATTTAAGGATGTCCCAGGTCTGTTTGGAAGTACCAGCGCCTGTGATTTTCGAAAAAATCGAGTCATCCACAGAATTTTGAATCCAGAATTTTGCTTTATTTTCTTTGGTCCTCAGAGTTGTCTGAGCAATTTTCTGCGCATTTGTCATGGCAGCGAGGGCAGCTGGATCCGGTTCCACATATCCAAGATCCACTGGTTCCGAACATTCTTGTGCTTGCAAGAATGACCTCATTCATAGAGACCATAACTCATCGTTCTTTCCCAGTAGAATTGGACCCTGAGTTGGTCCTAAGTTGCTAGACGACATATTTTTTTTTGAAAAAAAAAATTCAGAGAAAAATAGAGGGAAATTTTGTATTTACCTCCGATCGCCGATTTGTCGATGGGAGCTTATCAGGCTTGAATTGGCCCTTGGTATCCTTGTAATGTGAACACGTGTCTTACTTTTAAAGCGCTACAAGCTTTTCCCGTTTCTTTGTCTTTCAAATCGCCGAAATGTGACAAAAATTGCCTTTAGACAATTCAACGGTCCAGATCTTGTGTGATCTGACGGCCCAGATCTTATCGAGATATCGTGAATCAGGATTTCACAAGTTCTGATATCGAGTTTTTTTTATTCCTCGATTCCCCGATCTCCGATTTACCAATGGCATTGTACTTTCAAGACTTTTTCCGAGTCCTCGGATTTATGCCAGACGTCCTGGAAAGATGGACGGTCCTGATTCAACCTCGGGATATCGCAACTTGCGATGCTTCAAATTTCTGTTAACTTGAAACCGCGATTGCCGAAACGTCGACAGTTTCCTTGATGTTCGCCACGTGTCCGGTCAAATGAACAGCTGAGACTTTATTGCTATTTCGCGTATCGCGATTTCGCGAGTTTCGAAGTACTGTTGCACTGGTCTTTCAAAACTGCGAACTCCGAAATGCCGATGTGATGATGCATAGATCTGCTGCCACCTATCCTCTGAGATGGACGGCTCACAAGTCTTCTCGAGATTTCGCGTATCGGAGTTTTTGGAGTGCAATTGTGCATGTGCGTCCAACTCCCGATTACCGATTTTGTGATGAAATAGGATCTTGCCACGTGTCTTTTGATGGACAGTCCAAATGACGTCGGGATTTCGCGACTTCAGAAGTTGAAATCACTCCTGTGCACTGCAGAGGACTAAACCTCGTGCACCTTCTCGATGATCCAACGACGGTCGGTCCTTTGCGCAAGATCTGATGGATGACACTCTTTCGCCTTTTCCACGCTGTCCTCGTCCCTTCTGGATTGGTTTCCTGCTCTGGATTCATTCGTAGGACGAATCTTACGGCCTCAGTGGCTGTTCTTTGCACCTGAGACGCGTTCTTTACACCTGTGGAAGAAAGATTCGTGAATCTTTCAAAAATTTGAAAGAAATACACGAATACTTCGTTCTCTACTACAATCTTTGACAGATTTGAGAAATTTCCAAAAATCTTTAAACGATTGTGTCTTCTGCAGCAATCTTTAACAATTTTGAATGAATCCTTCGAGTTGTTTAACTGTTCTTCCGTTCTACAGCTCTTCTGCGTCAATTTTTGACGATTATTGAAAAATTGTGTAGGTTTCTTTAAAGTTTCTTCTTCTGCGTTCTCTGCTTCCTCGTTCTTTCGAGCGTAGTACACTCTGCTTCCTCCACAAACTTCCTACGTTGATCTTTTAAGAGTATTATAGACAGCGCTCCAAACCTTGTGAAAGAGACTGTGTCATGTGCTCTCAAGATCTGTGAAGCTCTGCATTGTGAGGATCATGTTGCTCTCTGGACTGTGTGAAGAGGCTTACTGTTGGAGCTCTGATACCATGATAAATAGAGAAGCAAAGAGAAATGCAGAGAGAAAGAATAGAACAATATATTGAAATGTATGAAGAAATACTAAGCTTCGTTACAATGCAAGAAGGTCGAGCTAAATAGGCTCAAGAAAGACAAAAATAGAAAGTACAACTGTCCAATACAGCTGACAGTGTAC
>SNQJ01S0281642.1:0-11174 GCA_010110895.2 Picea sitchensis
AAGTTACAGGTGCTTTATTAGATCTCAAAACATTTCGTTTCCTTTCAAAAAAAAAAAAAATCAGTGATTCATAAAATAAAAATCAATGATTCATTTTCAAAAAATCCATGACCATGGGTACGTAAAGGGAAGAGGAGGGTCATGTCCTTTCAAACACTACCAGACAAAAATAAATATGGCCACACTTTATTTGGAATACAGGCAGAGCCACTATCATTCCAGAGAGCATGGGAACAAGTGTTATCAGCGTCATGGACGATTCTCATTTACTTCGGGACTTCGACTATTTGTAGCTCTTGAATTCTGGAGTAGAAATTCCTACGGAGTGATTACCTACCGAATAATTCATACAGCAGTGGTGACCACCTACTGTCGGTTAACTATTCCACTTATGTTATCCTTCCACTGTAATTGATCAACGGTCGACAATGCTCCCGAAGTGTTCTTCAAATCGGACAACTCATGTCCACTTCAGCCTTCGGGACTTCGGGACTTCGGGCATTTGTTGGTGGTGAAACTCTCGAAGTAAAAAGTCCCAGAGTGGCGTAACTTGCTAATGTCACTTATTGACGTGGCACTTCCTGAGTGGTTGCCACGTGTCACCTAGTTTTGTGGCTTACGTATGCCTAAAGTAACTATGGAACCTTGACACTTGTCACCACCTGATTGGGTCACGTGTCCTTGCTGACATCATTGTTGATGACATGGGCTCTCAATGTGAGTGCTATGTGTCTTAACCTCATGACTTCGGATCTTCGGCCTTCGGGACTTCGTGTAATTTGATTTCTCCACTTCCCAATTCTCCCGAAGTGTAAACCTCGAGTAAATTTGACTTCATCTAATGGTCATTCTTTAACCCGAAAAGGATTAACATGATCGAATGACTGTCGGGAATTCGACTATTCGGGATCTCGGGCCTTTTCCCTTGCTTATCATATCCTTTAACTTTCCTCGATCTGACAATTAGTATATCTCCTGAAGTGTTTCCTCATATCAGAAGGCTTGCATCTACTTCGAGACATTTGTGGCTTAATCTATCCTTCCACTAAACATGATCCGACGGTCCTGATATCTCCAGAAGTGTTCTTCAGATTGGACGGTCCTCATTTAGTTCGAGAATTTTTCCTTTGGGTGATATTACTTGTTCTCAACCCTTTTATCCCGAAGTGGTCAGTGCCAAAGTTGACCATTGCTACCTTGGCGCGCTCTGAATAGATCAACGGTCAAGGGGTTTTCCAGATCCGACGGTTGACGAGAGTTCTTAACTCTGGGGCTTCAGCCTTGGTATTGAAATTGATGCTAACCATAGATCTATTGGCGAGTGACCATCAACAATTGGTGTGGATTGCGGAACTGTAACTTGCGTGTGGTTTAAGCTGTCACCCAAACTCCACAATTTGAAGTTGCGCGATTATTGGTGGACCAACCATAGTCGTTGATCTTTGATTCGATGAGATCTGAAGATCTATAATAATTGTGGGATTGGAAATAGTGTGTAGTTTAATTCTCCCTTCGCACTCTGTAATCAATCCATGCCCTTGGTCTGGCACTTGCATTTCCAACAGTCATGGTTTGTCCTGTGGGGATTTCAATCCCGATCATGTTTATGCACTGTGTTTTCCCTTCAGAGCTTCATGTGTGTCATCGACAATTGACATCAATGACAATACATCAATGAAAGTATGTCCAATAGTAATATATGATATATAAAACTATTATGTCAAGTAACTATATGATGTAAGAGGATAATGTGCAAAAATAGTTATAAATGATGAGAAAAGAATATGCATAAAGGATTGGGCATGCAAGAATAATATAAGTATAAAATGAAGGATATAAGTAAATGGATTGAAAGAAGATAAAATAATGAGTAATATTACGAAAAAAATGTAGATTATGAAGGAAGTGTGAGTATTAAAATGCAAAAATGGAGTGAGATGACATAAAATGTTAAGTAGATTTAAAGAAAAGTAACAAGTACAAGTACAATAGCACATGTACATATAATCAATAATAGGGAAATACGTATAATGAGCGAAAGTATAAATCTAGTAGCTATAGTATATACAGAGTATATTAATAATAGAAATATATAAAAGTTAACAATAAAGTAATAGACATGTGTTAAAGAGAGATAAAATCAATAAAAAGAAATGGAGTAGGAAAAATTGTGTATTTAGTTATTAGAGTAATATATTTCAAAAGACAAAAAGAGTGATGTATAGTATGTTGAGTAAGCAAATATAGTAAAATAATAAGTGAATATAAATAGATACAAGTATATGGACAAGCACAAGGATATGGTATAAGTAAGAATAAAGAATAAGGTGCACAATAAATAATAACAACACAAATTAAGGGGATGAATATAAAAAATAGTTCTTATGTTTAGTTCTATGCTTTTAAGAATATGCAAAGGGATACTTTAGGTGTTCCTATGTTGTGAACCAATAAATTGACTTCAAAATGATAATAGAAATGATGTGATGATATATTTTCTTACATTGTGGTTGTGGTATAGTATTTGGACGAATTGTTGATGGTTAACCTAACATTGACCCAAGTTAATGCTAAGTTATGCATTTATTTGTTAAGTCAAATTGAGTTTATTAATAATAAATAATAGCAGTGAATGCAAATGACTAAAAGAATTACTATCAACCACCACCTTGTGTGAAGATGACCTTGCAATTATCTTAAAATTGCAAGAAGAAATGTGTACTCAATGTAACATTTACAATGTTCAATAAACGAAATTTACCTTAATTAAAGGAAACCAATTTACAAGTTGAACGATAAACAATAAGAATGTTCATCCCACAACTAAACTTCTTTCCTAGTAAGATGAATAAAATTGAGGAGTGCTACTAATGCAACCAGAAGGGGCTAGAAGGCAAAATTGGTCAGTATCATGTAGGTATAAATGATATATAAAGTTGAGATGTATGAAGATAATTTGAAAGGAAAGAAAGCGTTAAAGACAACTAATTATAGAGTGTGGAATGTACCCTTGTATGAAACTTATTCCTAATTTGGATATGCTCACTCAAGCAAGGTACAAATGGTGCTTGTTACTTATAGGCATGTTAGTAATAGTGAATTGTTGATAGAAAGCATGATTTTCATCGACTATGATGAAAGAATTATATACTCAACAATTAACTTGGTTGAAGGTCTAATTTGTATAACTTAAGAAAAGAGTGAGATTGGGGATAGTGACTAAACAAACCTTGAAGTGATGACATCACATAACAATCAATTAACAATATCTTTGTCCATGTTTGTAGTCATGGAAAACATTTTTGCGCCAATCTCATGAGTAATGACATATCCATTGTCAAGATAGAAGGATAATAAAAGTCAATAATGATTGTTTATAATTATAAAGATAACTCAGGTGGGGTTTTATGTATGAATTAATGAAATTTATATTGAAGTTAATATAATATTCATTTAACTAGAGAACTGAAAAGGAGATAAGGATTTAATTGGAGGTCAAATTAGTAGACTATATTTAAACATGAGAGTCCTATATGGAACTTAGGAAGGATAAATATGTAAGAGAAGTGTGTCTCTTTATTAATCAAATTACAAGTGGTAATAAAATAGATTCCAAACACAATAAGGTGCTTGCTAAGAGGGTATATTCATAATCAATATATTAATATCCCCAACATGTTTTTGATCAAGTGAGGGTCTAGTGGGATCAATAAAACACATGGTTTTCTATCAAGGAAGAAACATAGAAGTTGTGTCATAAATTCTCCTTATATTATGAATGATCATAACTTTGGAAAGAATTTTCTTGAAGGGTGAGTGTATGTAGCACCCCATATTTTGATATTAGACAGTTAGAACTTTGATTTTACTTATCTTAGTAATTCAATTCTTAGTAACTATTTGGACTTAGTCAGACTGATATAACATTTGAGATGAGTATATCTGGACCTATTTATGTGATGCATAATTCTATTTTATTGTTATATGTTGATAATTATGACAGTTATGAGAATTATACAAACATGCAAATTTAAATGTGGAATTTTGGTAGATGGATACCAGTTCAAGTTATGTGGTAAATGCATAACAGAGGCAGGGCATGATGAAATAAACATACATTTGTTAATTGAACGTCAATACATATATGGATCCTTACACGAAATTATGATGTATATGCATGGATATGAATTATTGGTGAACTAACCTACAAGTTGATGACTTATGTGATAACCAAATGACTATAGTGTTGAGGTAACTTGGATGTCATAGACATCAAGAAGATAGCATATGCTATAAGTTTTACTTATTATTTAATTTAGGATTTGAAATATTTATATGATATGTGGTAAGTGTGGTTTGGACAGGACACACAACTTGCCCAGAGTGGTTGTTTGATGAAGAGACTCTAAGAACATTAGTTTCACATTATGGCTTGATGTAGGGTGTTGACCTTAGTTCTATAAGGAGGGGTGGAGGTATTTCCCACCGTTTACCCTCTGAAACCTGGAGTCGTGGGAGGGTTGTGTGAAGTCACACTCCCCTAGATGTTTTATGGCGACTGTTAGTTTCCTAATGGGGAAGGTTGGTCGAGATGTATGACACTTCCACTTATGGGTTCTATCTGGAGTTAGGTCAATATAGTTGACACTCCAACTTAATCCAATAGAGGAAATGGTAGGGTGGATGATGTAAGTATGTTAGTAAGGAAGGATGATTCGATGTTAGTTGAGAAAATTGTTATGAGATTAGTCGTACGACTCTTGATTTCTCACTTGGTTCCAAAACACTCATTATGATTTCCTTTTTTATATTCTAAGTGTGATGATCAATTATTGATGAATTATTGTAGTTTTGTTAGTTATAATTACTAAATGATGCATTTGTTGTCCTACATGCCTTACTGTGACCATATAGGAACTATGCACTAGAGGCATTGTTTGTTTATAGTTAGCACATGTGTAGACTTTGTGCCCACTAGCTACACACATATACCCTACACATGCATACTAGTATAATTAACTAATGTATTAGTTATTAACTAGATTATTAACTATTTAATTGAGTGGTTTAATGACTATGTAAATTATACTACATAAAATATATCTAGTAGCATTAAATATATTCTTTGACTTTGATTGATGGTTGATATGATGAATCAAATGAGTATGGTGGGTTGTCATGTACATTTGGGGTAAATTGTCAAGTTGCATTTATAAGATAGCATGGGAAGAAATACTTTGCATTTTATTTATTGTTATTTTATGTAATTCATTTATATTTTAGTTTTATTGTAATTTTTCCCAAAAATATAGAAAATGGAGGGTGATGGATAATAATGAGGGTGGTTGCGGAGACTTAGGGAAGGGGGTACTTGTAGTGTTTTGTTTATTAACTTTTGGTATTATGTCTTCATCATATACCTAAGTATCTTTATTGATCAATGGATTTATATTAGCAAGTACATTTGGAATTTCCATCATTCGTACTTCAACATCTTATGACTTTTTTATTTGAATGGGGTCTATTATTGTTATTTTATCCGTCAATGATTCCTTTGTAGCAAGTTTCTTTAGCATTTCTTGTTGCAAATTCTTTTGACCTTTTAACTTCTCAATCTATGTGATCAAGTTTCAATTATGATTCTTAAGGAAATAAATCTCCAATAAATTTCTTCATCTTTATTAGCAATAACATTTTCAAATTCTATTTTCAGCTTTTGAACTGAATTTTGATTATCTTGAAGGATGATGTTTGAGATATCTTTAAGATATGTTGATTAAAGAACTTCTAAGCATGGCTTGATTGTAGTGTCTTGCAATGTTATCTTCTTTTTCTCATAGTAAAATGTCAAAACCATTTTCCATGTTTAAGATGAAGGTACCTAGTGTTTCTAGCTAGGTTGAATTGAGAATTGTATTGGCATCTTTATCAAACATAGGCATAACATTGAATTTGCATATGAATTTATAGCCATCAATTGTTACTTGTAAGTCCTTAATTTCATTAATTTCCAAAAGTGCATTTTTTTATTACACTTGGATCTCAAATTAATAATTGATTTGCGAAGTGACATTGATGTTATTTTCCTTATAGTTCGCACCAATAATGATGTTAATCATGCTAGATTTTATAGCTCGGGAGGTACTTTGCATGTTTTGTCTTGTATGCAGAAGTAACCTTACATTTACACAACTAGGCACTTGACTTTGTAATGGGGTTTTATAAAATTGTAATAAAGTGGTTCTTTTATTAAAGTGAATTTTTATAAAGTGTACCTTCTAATATTAAAGTGACTTTATTTCATAAAGTGCACTTATGTTATAAAGTTAATTTGTACTTTAATATTTTAAGTGATTTATTTTGGAGGGAGTGAATCATGTCCCTTGATCATGTAAGGAAAGATTAGATCTTGGCCTTTGGATTTAGCGATGGGGAAGGTTAAAATACACTTGGAAGGTGAAAGGTCACTTTAAAATTATAAGAGAATGCATTTGGTAGTGTGCAAGACACTACATAGAATAAGAGATTCAAAGATTTTCGATAGAGATTTGAAGAGGAGAGGAAATGGAAACAAGTTGGGTGTGTTTCCCAAGGGATATTGGGCACATTTAGCAAGGTGATTTTATGTGTGAATTTGATGAGTTATATTTTTTTGTTGGAGGTTGTATTGTACATATCCATTTAGTTTGTACATTAAGGAAGAGGGCATGTTTTTTGAGGTTGGTAGTGAGCATGAATTTCTCGGTTGATTGAAGTGTTTCTTGTTGCAGAAGGGGTCGTATATTTTTTTATGTATATCTAACTGTGGGCACAAATTTTGAGGTGTTGTATAGTCAAGGGAGGACATATAGAAGTATATTTTTGGCACGATTCTCAAGGAATAAAGTTGGAGACTGTTTTGGTTATTGTAAGTGAGTTTTTCCTTGCTAGAAATTGTATGTTGTTGCTGATATAACTTTCCTGAAGATAATAAAATCTCTCTCTCTCTCTCTCTCTCTCTCTCTAGGTTTCCCCACATTGGGGTTTTCCCTGGTTGTTTTCCTGAATCTATGAATATTACATGGATGTGTGATTGGTGTTCATTGTGTTTATTCCTTTGCAAAAATGTTGAGCAATGTGTATTTCTGCTTATGACATTTTCTGAATGTTGGCTTAATGCATCTCAGAGTTCATAAAATCCTTAATAAATGTCACAAGGTGACATCACATTCAATGAATGTCAGAATGTGACAAAACTATTAATGAACATCACAATGTGACATGGCATTTGATGAATGTCACAGTATGACATACCCATTTACATGTAAATATGAACATATGTCATAATATGTAATTACCATTTACCAATGTCAAAATCCAACATAATCATTGATGAATGTCACAATCTAACACAATTATTTATTAATGTCACAATTTGACATCACAATGCAACAAAAACCTTAATGAAGATTGTAATGTGACAAAACATTTGATGGATGTCACAATCTAACATAGCCAATAACGTGACAAGATAAATGGTAAAATATGAAATAACTATAAAGGAAAGTCACAACACAACACACACCTTCAAGAACTTACAATGCAACATAAATATGAAGTGATGCATCAATTTAGCATAAAGTAAGCCAAAATGAATGTCACAATCATTCATCACCATTGAAGAATGTCGCAAGCCAACATAACCCTTCATGAATGTTGCAATGCAACAAAACAATTAATGAATGTTACAATGTGACATCAAATTTGATGAATGTGACAATCCAAAAATGCCCTTTATGAACATTGCAATGTTACATGACATTTGATTAACACTACAATATGACATAGTGATGTAGGAGTATCTCCCACATCAAGCGAGCCAACGCGAAATCGGAAGACAACTGGACAAGTGCTAGCACAAATTTTGAGTTTCTCTTGGATTTGATGCGCGAACATTAATGTGGAGATTTAACGAAGCACACTTGTATAATGTAATGGACCTTGAGCCTTTAGCTCTCGTCCTTAGTAGGTAGATGACATTTAAGATAGTTAATGTAAAGTAGATAGAATTTAATTCTAGATTAGACTGTTTGAGAGCGCAAGAGGGAAACGGGATATAGACACCCTCATTGTGCATTTGTAACATTATTGAAGCAGCATTGTTGAGAGAGAGCAAGAGCATGCAGAGAGTTGTGTAAGAACACCCATGTACAGATATTTGAATTAATAGAAGAAAGCTTTGATTCAAATTCATGGTTTGTGTTGTTCTCTGTGTATTGAGGTTGATATCCTCACGAATGTTTGTTTCCAGTTATACATTTTCTTTTATATGTTGTGTATATGATTTCATGTTTGAATTGAAGTCTGAGAGGAAGGAGGAATGAGTTTCAATTGTTTCTCTATTTGAGCCAGAGAATTTATGCAAGGAGTGCAGTTGAAGTTTCCGCAAGGAGTGTGTTGACAGAGGGTTCAGATAGAGATAAATTTTGTTCTCATTCATCCCAAAAGTGCAGTTGGGCACAGGAGTCGTGCAAGGAGCGCGCAGGCCAGGTAAAGGTCTCAGGGTTGCGAACCTAAGTGGAGCATCGAGACACTGATGTTACAGGTGTGCGCAGAGTCGAGGAACTTCAACACTTAGATGTGGTTGAAGGTTTGCCGCAAGGAGTGCGTGCAAGGTTCTCTGAAAGATTCAGAGTTGGGAAAAGCTCAGGAGTTGTAGAACCTTCGAGAAATTATCAAAGGAAAGCACAAGGAGTTTGTGCCGTGGAACGTTCAAGAAAGCGTCGCAAGTTTGCACGCAGGTGGTGAATTCCGGGGAGGAACACTTAGTCGTTTTGCAAGAATCGCCAAAGAAGTAAGGACGATCAGAATTCTCCGAGGAGAATCAGCGAATCTCCGTGAGACGTTAGATCTCACGGAGGAGTAGGGAAGATACGCGAGTATTCCCATAGTGTTCAAATCTCAGACGGGGCAGAGCTGTTGATCAGGGCCACGAGGACCGTTGGATCTACACGTATATCATGTATCAGGGTTTCGTGGATCGAAACTCCAAAACATTTCAACGGGAATCGCAAAATTGAAATACGCGATATCCCGACAGCTAAAAGGAATAGTGTGGGCCACAACGGAGTAGGCGAGTGGAGGACAGGTGGCACGTCTTATCGGGATCTCGCAGCGAGAAGTCCTGAAACTTTGACATTAGGATTCACGATCCTGCGAAGTTCGAAATCCCGACAGGGGTGACGTGGCGTTGAAAATTCAACTCACGAGCGCATCGGAGTTTCGGCATATCGGGACTCGGGAGTCAGAAACCCGAGTTACTCGACATCGCGAGTGGCGAAATCACGATAAGAAAAGTTCTGAAATAGAAGGAAAGGTCAGCGTTGACTGAGGTTTCGGGTCTCGGCGATCCGAGAGTACAGCGTTCGACCACTGACCTCGCGAGGTAGCAAAGTCTGATTCCCCGATAAGTAAAGAGAGGGGGATCGTGAGAAGAGTTCTGTGGGTGCAGATTTCCCGATAGGGAAATAGAAGAACCTTGGAGTTCTTCGGGCCGTGGTAAAGGAGAAGATATTGTGAGAGGGCGTGCCCGTGTCAGTTTGGTATCAGAGCACCAGATTCTTGTCTGTATATTTCAGGCGAGGGAGGCATATGAGGTAAGGAGTACTCTGATACACAACGTCAGTTTGGTATCAGAGCACAAAAAGGTTATTTTCTTTCTGTAGTAGAGAAGAAGAAGAGAATTCACCATGCCACCGAGGAGAGATAGGCAATCACCTGATCCAGAGGATAGGGAAATTCCGAGAAGAAGAGGCAGGTAGATGGCAGATCCAGCCATGGAGAGGCAAATGCGTGATCTACGAGCAAGACTCGAAGACATGGAGACAACGCAAAGATGCACAACTAGTGCAGGGGATCTGAGTGATTCCGAAAGCGAAGTCGAGGCTGAACGTGAGGAGGAAGTTGCAGCTGAAGACGCATCAAACGAGCGTTTGATCAAAGCTATTGCCAATATGGGTGCAAGAGAAAAGATGGACATTCTAGTTTATGAGGGAAACTTGGATGCCGAGGAGCTTCTAGACTGGATTAGAGCTCTAGACACATACTTCGACTATGAATATGTCGAAGAGGACAAGAAGGTCAAGCATGTTGTCATGAGATTGAAAGGACATGCAACATTGTGGTGGGATGAAATACAAGCTAACAGACGCTGCAAGGGCAAGCAGAATATAAAGAGCTGGGATCAAATGATCGTGAAGATGAAGGCGAAATTCATCCCCAGGGATTATCAAATTATTCTATTCAGGAGAATGCAGAACCTGAGACAAAAGCTGATGATAGTGAAAGAATACACTGAGGAGTTCTACAAGCTGAACATCAGGGTAGGTCATCGAGAGAGCGATGATGAAAAAGTTGTCAGATATATGAATGGCCTGAGATATGATATCCAGGATGAGATGAGCATGGTAACCATCCGAACGGTGGAAGATGCTTATAATATGGCTCTGAAAGCAAAAGAGAAGCTAAGTCGAAAACAAAGTCAGAGAGGCCGAGGCAAAATCCATCCCAGAGGCAAATCCGTTGCCCAGAATAAGTGTCAGAAGCCCAAGGAAGACTGGAAGAAACCTTAGACTCGAACAGAGAGGGGTGGAACCTCACAGAAAGGGAAACAATATGTTGAAGAGAAAGGACAGCATAATGAGTAGAGAGGAGATTATGCTGACAACAACACTTTTCCTTGTACTAGAGGCAAAGGAAGAGGAAGAGGTGGAGTAATTACATGCTTCACATGTGGAAAGAATGGGCACAAGTCTTACGAGTGTCCAGAGAAAAATAAGGACATTGGAGAAGCTCACATCACCGAAGCACAGAGGTGGGATGTTGAGGCAGAAGACGCTGAAGGCGGAAGATCGCTGATGATGCGAAAAGTCCTTTTGACACCCGAGAAGGAGGTGGAGAGTTCAGTCCAAAGGACCAGACTTTTTAGGACTGCTTGCAAGACCAAGGATAGGGTATGCAAGGTCATCGTAGACAGTGGTAGCATGGATAATCTCGTTTCTACATAAATGGTAGAGAAGCTAGAGCTGGAGACGACTGATCATCCAAGCCCATACAGAGTTTCGTGGCTACAGAAAGGACACCAGGTAACTGTTACTAAACAATGCTTGGTTGAATTCAAGATAGGAGGATATAAT
>SNQJ01S0281644.1:0-11174 GCA_010110895.2 Picea sitchensis
CACGGTCTTCCCGCCTAACTGCATAGGGAAAGAAGGAATGATGCCATGTGGTCGGAAAGAATGACCGTCAAACGCAGTGAGGAGAGTAGGTGATGGAGACAACTCAGGCTGACCAATGGCTTTCCAGCATGCTAACGACATAACGCAAGTCGAAGCGCCCTCGTTGACCACCGTGCGGAAGATATTTCATGTAAAAGTTTTCATGGGATGAGCCACTACTATCTGAAACGCAACGTGGTAAGGCAGACGAGGTTTCAATTCAGTCGTATCTAACATGATGGTACCCGGGTTACAAGTCTCAGTAGAGCCTAAAGCAGTCAACAAGGCTTTCCTCTGAGCAGGGAAACTTTGGAGGACCTCCAAAGCGGACATTGCATAAGTGGTTTGGGATAAATCTTCCACCACAGAGTAATTATGGGCGGACCTTGCGTTTGGATTGTGAGAAGCTTTCTTAAATGTACCCTTTGGAATGCGTGTCATTGTTCACCCAACGTCTTCTCGATCTGTAGAGGAAGAGATGGGAGTTCGGCTTCTTTGCCCTTCTCAGAGGCGCTTGGTTTACTATAGTCGTGCGCTCTAGTCGTTATTAAGGCATCACCCCTAACCATATATACGTTCACGGAAGAGGAATTATTTGGAGGAGGGCAGTTTTCTTGGCTGCCCCCTTCGGCACTTGCATAGGCTTGAGTTAAATTTTTCCCATGCTGAAAGGGATTCGTCAACACAGCTTGTTATTGTTGTGTGACAAACTTTTGGGCCTCTACAAGTCGAGGACACAGATGGGTCGGGTGGTCTTCTGCACACAAGTTGCATGGATACCTTGCCTTTCGTTTTTTCGTGGTGCCCTCACCAGCATTATCAGTGGTTTTTTTATCCCCCTTTCCCTTCTTGCGTTGTTTTTTCTTGCCCTCAGGCTGCTGGGTGGCCTTTGGGTTAGTCGTTTGTACGGAGTGTACTTCCAACGTTTGGGTAGGAGGAGCAACCAAAGCAGTAGTCTGGCTGGCCATTGAGTGTTGTATAGATAACTGTTGCAATTGTTTAGTCAATTGCTCAGCAGGATTAGTTTGTGCGGAACCAACAATACCATCGGCATGTGGTCCGGCTCTCTGTCTAGTTTTATCCAGTATTGATCATGGAGCATCTGACAGGATGTTGTATAATAAACTAGACTAAGAATAGATGAGCTCAAACTGTTGAGCTCTCATGATGGCATCTTCTTCGGAGAAAACCCTAGAAGTTTCGATGTCTTTGGACAATTGCGGTACTAAAGACTTAAGGAACCACTCCAGCAGGAATGCTGGTGGAACCGGTACTTTGATTAGACTCTTTCAGCATCTCCACTCTCAGATATGATCAGAGATATGGTCCACTATCGTCTGTTCTAAATTGGAAAGTAGTTTTGTGCCCGCGTCGTATCTCACAAGTAACTGGAAATGGTTAAGGAAGGACATAGCCAGTTCGCCAAAAGAAGAATATCGTGAGCGATCAAGCTCGATGTACCATTTCACAGCACTCCCGATAAGAGTGTGTTGAAACAATCGCAACTGGACGGAGTCATCTTTCAGTGAGTTAGATAAACACCAGAGGTGGAAAGTAGTCACGTGATCACCTGGATCTTCATTAGGCTTGGCCTCGAACTTTGGAATGTTTGAAGGCAACTTCGTTGGCATAGGAGGCCAACGCGGATCGTGACAGATAAGATCATTTAACGACCGTGTCAAATCTAGCAAGTGTAATGTCACCAAGAATGGTAGTTTGGGTTGTTGCTGATAGCTTGGAAAAAAGGGTCCTGGAGTTTGGCTGGCACCAGGTTGCCAGGAAAAGTTTGGCCGCTGGCCTAGGTTCTGGTAGAAACCATGGCCCTAACCAGCATAAGGATTTTGCATCTAAGGAGACATCATTGGCTAATTCCCCATAAAGGACATAGGATTTTGGGCACTCATCGTGTTTGAGGGACTTTGGGAAGGATTACCCCATGCCGGTCCCAATGGGAGAGGCATAGAAGTCTGTCCAGGGTTCCATTGACTGTGGAAATAATTACCCCAGAACGGCATTCCGGAGGAGGGAACTGATCCTTGTCCTAAGTTCCAAGGTCCTGCTATATGTGCCCCCGGCGCAGGAATAGTACCCTGCGCCGGAGTAGACTGTCCAAAGATGGGAGTGCCCCCAGATGGGAAAGCAGTGGATGTGAAAGTGTTGTTACTAAACGTCCCATTCCAAACAAACGGTGACAAACCTACCGGCAAATTTTGCGCAGGTGTTCCTTGACTCCCAGCTCCAAATGAACTCGTGTGTGCAAGCTTCCCGGCGGACTGCTGATGCAATCCACCAAGCAAAGGGGACGAAGGAGAGATATGACCTCCAGCGTAAGGAAAACCATTGAAAGGGACAGGAATGCCCCCAAGTTGACCTTGCAAAGGAGCGTTAGAGCTCCCTGGCCCCAGACCCAAAGTCTGTAAAGTGGAGTAAGTGAGTGCATGACTTGTACCTGAACTGGGCATACCGTATGAAAACGGAGGGCCTGTCGCACTAGGTGTGAAGGGAGGTGTGGTCGCCGCGATATATGGGGTCTGTCCACTGTGCGACGTAGTTGCGGCCAAGACCATGGTGGCCCGGACCGTCGACAAGGGAAAGTTAGGAGAAGCTTCTCCTATGGTAGCAACAGTGATGGGAATGGAAGAATTCCCAGAGGAAGTAACAGCGTTTCACTGACAGGCGTTCGTAAAATTGAATTGGCACAATAACTTGCAGCCAAGTATTAGTGGTTGAGGTTTCAACCAAGCCAAGATTGGTGGTCGATTCCTCCGGGAGTTTTTCGGGCTCAATGGTTGGTAACTTGGTTGCTTCGAAAGACCCTTGTTGGTCTAGCTTCCACCTCAATGGTGGCAGGGGTGGCTCCAGTATAACCGACGGCAGGCCCAGAAGCCTTCGTGACCGGCGGAGCTCTGAATCCTCCACTATGTGAGAAGATTCATGAAACGCTAAGGTATTCTACACGATCAAACAGTAACACACACTAAAAATAAGGCCCTAAGAGATAAATCAAGAAAACACTAAACTAGTTGGAAGAACAGTTACAACAACCAACACTAGAGCAACTTACCGGTGCAAGTGCAACTCGAAAACGGAAGCACCCTCTGGGTATACTCTACAAAGCGTGGCCCGATGTCTGTCCTAGGTACCGTGGTATACCCCCACAATCACTTGTGTATGTCCCTAGAAAAGATTGGCAACTAGTTTTCCAGCACGCGAACAGTCACCAGGCGGGTACAGTCGATAGTCGAGTAGACCACAATGAGCAGGGTATCAATCCCGAAACCTGTCAAGGGTATCAAAAGCATATGGTTTGGAAGACAACTGAGGACCTCGAATGGATTTGAGACCCACGAAGCCCCGTGGCAAATGCAAGCGACGGAATCCCTTAACAAATCCTCGATATGTGTTCTCCACTACGCTTGGTCCAGCTTTGGAGGGGTTATCTCCGCTACCTTTCCTTACGCGACCTCATGTTTAGCCCCTGTGTTAGAGGGGGGTCCCAGATAAATTTCACGTAATTGGACTTCTACACTCCCTATGAAAGACTCCAATGTTTGGTTTGAGTGGCCTTGGAGAATTTACTCTCCAACCTATTCCAAGGCCCTAGTCCTGAGCTAGTGTATGAACCCTAAAAACAAAAAGTCTAATCGATTTTAATTAGCGTTACTTTTAATGGGATTTTTTACGTCACAAGGTATGAAGGTGAAACTGATGGTGTGTAAAGACTCAAAGCAAAATGAATAATAAATGCTTGGAAACAAAAACTTTTACAAAAAATGCAAAAATCCGCAACTTTTCAACAAGAAAGACTTCCTTTTTCTTTTCGAATTTTCTAAGATTTCATGTAGCAAACATAAAGGAATTTCACTCAATCTGCGAGCTACTTATGCTCTAAATGCGCTGCAAAAACTTACGAAAAAAGACTTCTTCCTAGCTATTGATGCAACAACACAATCTTCAAACAAAGAAGAAAATGAAAAAGAGATATATTTTTTTTTATTTGAGTGCTAAATGAAGCAACGAAGGGAAAATGTCGACAAGCACAAAACCAAGAAAACAAAATAAAATTCTGGCTTAAAGCGCAGATCGCAAAGAAACAGAGAAAAGACACTCAATGGCATTCGAGAAAGAATTGCTTCTTACGCTTGTCTAAAAACCATAAAACACAAAAAAAAATATATATATTTTTTCTATCAAACATCAACTAAGAGAAAACAGGCTAAGGATAAGAGGCCCTAACCTACTAACTGTGCAACCCTAGACTCAAACCCCTAAGAGGAAAAACTTCTCACCACAAGAGGGGATGACTGCCCTACCCTGAATGAAAAGCAACCTGACAAGCCCACGACTGTCACTGAAACAGCACACGTGCAAACACGTGCTGAGCTATAATAGCGCATAGGTACCCACGGGCTGAACTGATACAGGCCGCTTGTATGTGCAAAATCCAAGACAAAACTAACCACAGACAGCCCAAACCTGGAAGAGGCCTCTGGTATTGACAACCAAGGTCTCTTGAAGGCTTGGATGCTTCTTCTTTAATAGAAAAGGAAAATAAATGAAAAAAATAACAAACACAATAAATTAGAGTGAGACAAGACTGTGAACCAGCAAGACCCAGACAGGATCCAAAAATCCCCCTGAGAATGTGAAATTCTGACAGGGAAGAGGGGACTGTCTCTTAAGCTTTCTGACTCCTACACGCTACTGAAACTTCTACAGCAAGTGTTCAAACGTGGGCTGTAAGAGGTTAGGGCACAGGTTACACGTGTGCAGGCCTTCTGCAAGCCACATGTACCTCTATGTGTCTCGATAATCACCGTCAAGCACAGTCAAGGAAAAGCTAGTATAAAGAACCAGGTTCCCTACTAGCTCTGACCTAACAGCAAACAGACAAACAAAGAAGCAGAAAATCTAATTCTTTTAACTACCCAAAAACCTCAATTAAATCCGGAAACCCTAAGAGTAATATCCCTAGTGGAGTCGCCAATTCTATTGTTGGGAAATAATACCCTACGGACTAACAAGCTAGGGCTGAACTTGTATGCAGATCATGACCTTAAAGAAATCACTTTTAACCTATCACCCCAATACTCGAACCCCTTTTTTCACACACAAGCATGGAAAAGACCTACTAACCTTTTTTATCGATGTTTGGTGTAGATCCTCCGTTGCGCTTTATCCGCTTGCTTGTGCTGCTCCTTCCAAAGACAATCCTGCAATCGAGACAAAACACTATGCATGCATGCTATTTTTCTACTTGAGGGTTAGAGATTAAGCATAAATCAAATAAAATATATATAACTTGTGCATTGGGACGGGAAAAGTATTCTTTTATTAATATCAAGATGAATCAACTTACAATAATGATAGAGACCGGCCACCGTTCCTCTATCCTGATCCTGGGCTCCTCCTCTTCTTTGTCCTCCAACTGCTTTGCTTGAATTCTTCTTAGGCTTGAGGAAAGGCTAAAGGGTTGGGACAAATGGATTTGACAATTGGGTAGAGTTTCTTTGCTATCTTTCTCCTCCTCCAAATAGTACCCCTACCCCTTCTTTTATAGGCTAGAAGGAGCTAGGGTTTTGGATGAACTCTCGGCCATGCATGGCTGGGAGTTTCAGTTAACTGACCCATATCTTTTTGTCTCGTTGGCAACTTTTCATTTTTTGTGCTTTGTTAGGTAAACGCGGGCTGTAGTGGGCCAGCCAACGTTCCAACGCGTGCAATAGTAGGCCTGCCAGTGTCCCAACGCGTGCAGTAGTAGTTTAGGGCACATTTTACTTGACTTAAGAGGATTTTCAAGAGTTTATTCAGCATGGCTTTGGCAAGGAAGGGATATGAGTTGGCCTGATGCCAGGTAAGCATGCGTGGTGCAATTTAGGGTTATAAAAATATCCATGCTGGAACCCAAGAATTTTAATGAAGCTAGCAAAGATGACCATTGGGTTAAAGAAATGAATGATGAACTTGATCAGATTGAGAAAAACATTACGTGGGAGCTGGTTCCTAGACTTGAAGGTAAAAATATCATGGGTTCCAAATGGATCTTTAAGAATAAGTTGAATGAGCAGGGACAAGTTTTCAGGAACAAAGCAAGATTGGTTTGTAAAGGCTATGCTGAAATAGAAGGACTGGATTTTGATGAAACATTTGCGCCCATAGCAGGATTAGAACCTATCAGAATATTTGTTGCCTATGCTTGTCATAAAAGGTTTAAAGTCTATCAAATGGATGTCAAGTCAGATTTTCTAAATGGAGATTTAAATGAAGAAGTCTATATGGAACAACCAAAGGGTTTCAAACTGTCTGATAACCTTGACTTTGTATGCAAGCTTAAGAAAGATTTATATGGGTTAAAACAAGCCCCTCGTGCCTGGTATCACATACTGGATACGTATCTCCAAGACAAAGGGTTCAAGAGAGGAGCAGTTGACAAAAATCTATATATCAAAATAGAGGGTAATGATTTGCTCATCGTGTTGGTCTATGTAGATGACATCATCTTCGGATGTAATAAGGATTCATTCGTACAATGGTTTTGTTCTGCCATGGAGTCTGAGTTTGAAATGTCTATGATAGGTGAGCTGTCATTTTTTCTTGGTCTGCAAATTACTCAGAGGTCTGAAGGAATGTTCATTTCTCAAGAAAAATATCTAAGAGAAATGTTGAAAAGGTTTCAAATGGAATATTCTAAACCTGTGGGCACACCTATGGTTACTGGATGAAAATTAAGCAAGGATGATGACTCACCTGATGTTGATCAAAGTTCATATAGGTCAATGATAGGCAGCCTATTGTACATCACAACATCTCGCCCAGACATAATGCATGTTGTTGGAATGGTAGGAAGATATCAGTCTGCACCTTAACAGAGTCATTTGCTAGCTGTCAAAAGGATATTCAGATATTTGAAAGAAACAATGAACTATGGCCTATGGTATCCTAAGAATAAAATTTTTCAATTATCAGTCTACTCAGATGTTGATTGGGCTAACTGCATGGATGAAAGGAAAAGCATGAGTGGAGGTACGTTCTTCTTAGGAGATTCTCTAGTAGCATGGTTGAGTAAAAAACAAGGTTCCATTTCTTTATCAACTACATAGGCAGAGTACATTGCTGCTACTACTTGTTGCACTCAGGTATTATGGATGATTCAGACACTTGCATACTTGGAGGTAAAATACACTCCACCGATCCCAATTCATTGTGATAACACTAGTTCCATAAGTGTTTCCAAGAATCCTGTATTCCACTCCAAGACCAAGCATATTCCCATAAAATACCATTTTATGAGAGAGCAAGTCACCAATTAGATTGTTCAAGTCCATTACATTCCAACCACATAAAAAATTGTAGACATCTTTACTAAACCCCTAGCCAACACACCATTTGAATATCTCTGACAGAAGTTGCGTGTCATCCCGTCTCACACCTAAGAGAGTCCATCCTGTTAGGGGGAGTTTGTGTTGGTTGAATATCTGATACCTCCTAAACATACTACAATAGCTCAGGGGGAGCATGTTTTCTTTGACATTGATGTCAAAGGGGGAGAAAAGGAGTGGTCCGGACCAGATGGTATAGTTGGAGGTCCAAACAGATTAGCGAAACCATTCAGGGTTGCCATCAATGCCAAAGGGGGATATTGTTGGCATGTTTACAGGTAGAGCGTGCATGTCATTGATGGCAAGAAAAACAACATCGATGGTATGGTTACATGCAAGAACAATAGAGACATTGGCAAGTTTACAGTTGGGAGACAACAATGGCAAATAGATAAGAAAGGAAGATCAGCAGCAATGACGGCATAGATAGCGATGACAAACAAGCAAGCAAGAAAGATTAGAAGCGTAACAATGAAGAGCAACAGTGATCGTTGGATCCCATTTAGAATTCCTAATGACTGTCAGATCTGAATCCAGACAGGAGGAGTGAAAAGATAGAGAACAGATCTCGGGCGTTAGATCTGAGCGAGGGGTCCAACCATCATTTGATCCAGGAGAACTTACACATTCTTTAAAGTGCTAGGAGAAGCGGGCTTACAAAATCCCGAAAGCAGGAGGACAGTCCATCTTCAGGCAAGACACGTGGTCACAGATCAACATTTCGGTGACTGAAAGGTCAAAGGAAGGAAGTTCTCTAACCTTCCAACTCGTGATATGATCTGAGCTATCGGATCGAGGAGAAATCTGGACCGTCGATCCAAGAAGGACACATGGCGAAAGATCATCATTTCACTGACTGGAAATTCAAACGGAGGAGGTGCCCTCACCTCTCGAACTCATGATATGCGAAATTGTGAAATAATCTTAGCTGTCGGATCAAGGATTAATATGGACCATTGATCAGGCACGACGAAGGCTCGTGAATTTGCGAAATGATCCTGGCCATTGAAGCTAGAGGAAACATGGTGAGAGATTGAAATTTCGTTGAATGAAAGGTCAAAGGCATGAGGTTCTCTATTCTTCCAACTCCTGAAATGTGAAAGTGAGAAATGCATTTTCAAATAAGGTTGTGGTCACAACCAGTGGTCACATCTGCAAAAGATGGAGGAAGGAGCTAGCGCAACCAAGCTCCATTTCGGTGATCATGACTTGGATTGTTGAGACCCTTCATCATAGGAATGCTGAAATGAAAAATTTCGAAATCCCTATATGGATAAGTGCTTGGTCACAGCCGGCGGTCACGAGAAGGGAAGAAGACAATCTAGCTAAGCTCCTTTTCAGGGTTTCAGAGATCGCGACTTGGAGAGTCGAGATGCCTCGCAACAGGAATTCGTGATATGAAAAATACCTTTTTGATTAGGTCTGTGGTCACAACCAAGGTCACATTGTCGAAGGTTTAAGGGAGGAGCTAGCATGCAGCAAAGATCCATTTCGGAGGTCGCGACTTGGAGAGTCGAGATGCCTCATCTCTAGATTCCCGAACTGTGAATTGCAAAAGCAGCTTATGGATAAGCTCTTGGTCATCACCAATGGTCATGTGAATAAAAGGAGCTAGCATAGCTAGGCTCCATTCCGGGTATCGGGAATTCCAGAGGAAGGAGTCAAGGAGACTCACGGGAGAATCCCCGAAATGCAAGTCACGAAAGCACCTTCTAAATAGGCATTTGGTCACCACCTGAGGGCACATGTGAAAGGAAAGGTGAAAAGTGCCAAAGGAATAAGGCTGCAAAGGTTCACACTATAACTACTAGAAAACACTGATGGTTTCTGTCAGAGGACTCGAAGAGACTTTAGGGTGATTGCCAAAGGAGCCAAAGAGTCTCGAGGCATCTACCAGTGGAATGAAGACTGATCATAGAGACGATTGAAAAATGCAAGAGAGGACGAAGAGTCTGGACTGCCAGAGAAACTAAGGAATATCAGCATAATGTCCAGTTATGATGAACGCATGGCGGTAACTACCTGAGAAGATGAAGAGTTGCCATGATGATCACCAGAGGACTCGACATGAGAAGTGGATGTAGTACAGAGAAAGGGTGTGTTTTATGCTCGATGGTGCATAGCGGTGGCAAGGTGGAGTGGCAGTGAATATCTCGATGTGGAGAATAGTGGCACAGTGAAGAGCATGCAGAAGCATTGTTCATACAACATGCAGAAGCATTGTGCATACAACATGCACAAGGTGCACAGAGACTATAAAAATGCAGAATAAAGAAGAGATAAAAGGGGTTGTTGAGAGTCATTCATGTGTGTAGAAGGAGGTAGAGTGCAGCAGCTGAAATGCATAGAAGAGGAATGGTGCATAGAAGGGACATGGAGAACATAGCATAAAAGGAAGAAGAACATAAAGTGTAAGAAAAGTGTGTAGGAAGACACTGATGCAGGCAAAGCAGAGAAATGTAGCAGAACAATGATGAGATTGGTAAGCCATTGATAAATATTATATCACTATGATAAATTTAAAGATAACAAACTTAATAATAAGGGTGGTAGGGAGGTGCTAGGGAGGACTGTTGTCCTCAGAGTTTCAAGTGGATGCTTGAACACAAGGAGTTGTAGCTTCCATCTGGTTGCAGCCAGATAAACTAGGGTGGCAGGGAGGTGCAAGGGAGAACATTGGTTCTCTGATATACAGGTCGATGCCTGTATGACTGGAAGTTGGTGCTGGAACATTCAGGGAGTTGGTGCTTCCTTTTAGTTGGTTCTATAGAAATCAGAGAGTTGGTGTTTTCAACAAGTAGAAGCTTGCAAAACAGAGGTTGTAGCCTCATTATGAGTTGGTGCTCATAAGTATGATAATGTACAGAATGTAAATATTACTTATCATATAAAGAAACAGAGGTTTTTACCCTTTATGGGTTTCCTCAAGAAATATTTGTCTCTGTGTATTTCATGTGTGTGAATGATGTTGAATGTTCTATTGCTTACTTCCCTGAATTATTGTGATTGTCATGAAGTGCTCTATAAAGAGTTTAAAATGAGCATAATTGTTTAATCTCGGTAACAACTGATTCACCCCTCCCCCTCTCAGTTGTCCAACACATAGAGGGAGCATGAGAAATGTATTCTTAGAATTACATCAGATTGATATCCCTTGTTCAAAAGGGGAGAGATTATTCAGCGGCAACAAGACAGGGGGAGCAGCCCCAAGAGGAGAATGCCCCTTTTCCATTGATGTCAAAGGGGGAGAGGTAATCACATTGATGTGATTGATGTTTATTGATGAAGAGAGATAGTCATATTGATTGTTGATGTAGAACATGTCCTATCTACATGTTGACATCAATGTTGGTATTGCCATCAATGCCAAAGGGGGATATTTTTGGATCATGTTGTTATTGATGCCAATGGTTTGCATGTTGTCATTGATGCCAATGGTTTGATTGATTGATGCCATTGATTGATGTCAAGTGATGGATTGATTGATAGGCTTGATTGGTTGTTGATTTATGTAATGTATATGTCCTTGATGAGAATGATAGATGTCAAGTGGAAACCAATTGATGAAGATGGATCAATGAGTTTTCATTGATACATAATGCATTGTTGATGTATATGATGCAGTGGTGAATTGATGCAAAGATGAATCATTATTGTATTATTTGATTGATAAGGTGCACAAATGGATGAACTCCAAAGTGGTCCCCTTATGGTGAAAGCCCTCACGGGAAGACGCTTTATGGATTGAGTTATCCT
>SNQJ01S0281645.1:0-11174 GCA_010110895.2 Picea sitchensis
TCTATATCGTTTCAAAGAGTTATAATTTCAACTCAACCAAAACTAATACATTGGTTACTTTCTTACGATTTTTAATAATGTGTAAAAATCTTTAATTTCAACTTAATGAAAATAAATACATCATATACTATAATCTATATTTGTTTCCTCAGAATTTTAATACTTTCAACTTTCAAGTATATTTGTTTCCTGAGAATTTTAATACTTTCAAGTATATTTGTTCATGAGAATTTTAATACTTTCAAGTATAAGAAAATCTAGGAGAGAGACAAGTGTTATTGGAAAATTTTCCATGAAGCTTTTGTATTTAAAGACATCCTCGTGCTTAGGGAGCACATGGAAATATAAAGATGTTTCTAAGTATGGAGTTTTTACTTGTGTGGTTAAAAATCTATTGCTAGGTGGTTAGTTATCTTTTTTAGTTATTTATGGATTGTTGATTTCTCTCATGTTAGAAGTTTGTACATTATGTATTTTCCCGTGGAAGTATCTATGGAAAAGGACATTGTTTTATCTCTTTAAAGGCATGAGAGAGACAATGGCTTAAGGGAGAATATATGTTTGTGTTAGTTTGTGCTAGGGGTTTTGTTGGTTAGTGTTGTGTACATTTTTAATTTAATAGCAATAAGAAAAAATGCTTGTATGATGATCTTTAAGCTGCATGGAAAGCATGTGAGAGATTGTTGAGAGGAAAGTTGTGAGTTGTTGTAGAGAAGGTTACAACCTAGTACATGGTGCATGGTGCTTATTGGCATGGTTCATGTTTACAAGTTGCAAGGAGAGCATGAAGTGGAGGTCATGTTTGTATTAATGGAATATAGCTACTGAAAAGGAGGTTAGGAGTACCTACCATGGTGATTGCTATTATTTTTGTTGCTAAATAGATATGGTTTTATAGTAGTTGTGATAAGTGAGTTGTATGATTGTGATATATGAGAGGGCCAGTAGTGTGGTTGGGTGTGCAATGGAGACACAAAGTTCATGATTGTTAAGTAGAAAGCATTGTAGATTGGCATAAGATGGATATTTTTGAGGAAAATTTTTGAGAATGCAATTGTGTAATGGTAGACAAAAGGATTTGTGAGGATTCAGTTGGAAAACAAATTGGATTTTTCATATTGCAGAGGATATTTTGCATGGGAATTTTTTAGAGAAAACATGCATGTATGAAAAAACTACGATGACATTCATGTCCCTATGTCACTTAATGTTTGGACTAACTATAAAGTGTTGATGCAATATGTAAGTGGAATATGATTGTAAGTGTAAAGGGAATATGACTATAGGACCCAATGTGGCATGGATAATCGTAGAATTGTTGGTCTTGTAGGGTGTTTTTCTAACTTTGTGAAAGCATGTTGGTATCCATATGGTTGGATACAAGAAATAGGCATGTTGGTGAGGATGTGTGTATCACAGAATATGTAATATGGGTTAGTGTTGTTCTTCATGTGCTCTAGGTGATCTTATCTAATGACCTTAATTGTTGCAATGTATAACAATTTTGGGAGAGTATTCCTTGAAAAGCATGAGAGAGAGATTTTATGGGAGCCCAACGTGAACTATACGAGATGACTAATTCACAACAAGTACTTGTTATGGGGGAGTGTTAGAAATAACTCTTAAGTGTTGTGTAGTAGCTATATTTGATTTCAAATCTCAAATTTTAGTGCTTTCCATATTCATAGTAATATTGCATGCACTAACACTTCTTATACTCCATTTACATCTATCTATTCACCATCCTAGTTTCATATTCAATACCCTAGACTTAGATTCTTTTATATTGCATTGTTTATCTATTCAATACCCTCAATAGTTAATCTTGGTTAGAACAACGAAAAGTAAGGACAAAGAACAATTTGTAGAGTGTAATTTATCCATAAATGAGATACTTATAGTGCATTTTATTCACCATCACATATCCTTTGTGGAAGTCACTTCTTGTCTTTGTATCACTATTGTATAGAGAATTATTCCTTTAAAAAGGACACTAGGCCTTTGTCCTCTACTGTGTACAAGGATATTTTTCTACTATGTTCTTCAAAATGGCTACAAAACTTATGTTCTTGATGAAATTCAGTGTGCAACATTGACTCTGTCTGACCATGTCATCATTGTTCCTCCACTCTCTGTGAAGCATCTACTCCATAATGATTATTTGGCTTCTTTATTCTCATAACCTACACAAAATAAACTAGAAGACAATGTAGTGGGAATTCTCAGTTCTTAATGAGCCAACCAATGTCAAGTATCTACTCTAAATAGCTCGATGTCTTGTTATTCCAATTAGATCTCCAAGTTGAATTCATGGGTTGTACTCAACATTTTGTACAGTCTACCTAATGTTTAAGGAAATGATGAATGATGGTAACTATGATCCGCATGGATATTGGTGGCCACCCACCTATTCCAACTCGCTCCTCGTGTGTTTTTTTGTACAACATGTTCTTTTGTACTGCTTTGTAATTGTCGGTTATACACTTCTAGGGTTGTATAAATCTCCACACATCCTCCAAGTGGATACAAGTGGCCTCTCGCCTAATCCAACTGGCTTACTTTGTATATTTTCATGTCAACACATCTTGTTGTACTTCCAGGGCCATTTTGGGGCCTTAAACGTTGTTTTTTTGGATCACCATAGTCAAACTGTAGACGAAGTTAAAATTTGATGATGAAATGTGTATATCTCTGAAAGACCTTTCCAACAAGCTATCACACACCTAAAACGAAGTTCATATGGAAAAGATACGACCCTGGGAAGTTGAGGTACCAAATTACACCAACTTACCCATAGGGCCCACATCACTTTTAGCATTTCACCTTTTAGGTTTAGGTTTTTGGATGTCTAGGGTTTTCGCATTCATGGGTAATATCAAAAAGTACTCTAGAGCCTCATTGTAATGATTTCTTCTTAGACGGATGCATGTAGCAGCCACATCTCTTCTCAGAGATAGATACCACCATTCGAGCAAGTGTTTCAATTCTATTGTTTTATAGTTTCAACCTATTTCACTATTTAATAGAAGATATTGTTCATTGGATATTTGTATAATTCTTCATATCCTTATGTTTATTGTATTCAGTTTGTTAATCAATTTGTTCCACTCCTGAATCTAGATTAGTGGTATCAGAGCAGTCTTCTCTTCATTTATTTTTATTCATTCATGTCCTCGACAAGATCTGGGTACAATAAGTTGGGACTTGAACCAATCGATCCATTGCAAGATCGATCGCACCGAGCCCGACAACAACCCATGGGGGATGAAAATAAATATGATGGAGTAGGAGATCCTATTAAAATGTTTCTCGAGGAATCCCTCATGCGAAAAAGGAACAAAATGATGGACAACTTCGCACATATCCTTCGACGGTTGCCCACATGAGAAGCATCTTCATCAAGCGACCATGCAACCCCCTTGAAGGTACAGGTAAATTTTTATATTCCATTATTTGAAGGAATGATAGCTGCGAATGTTGTAGATAAATGGTTGAATCTGATCGAAGGATATTTTTCGTTCCAGAATTTTTTCGATAGGGAAAAGATCACTTTTTCACTCCTCAAGGTTGTTCCCCATGTTAAAAACTGGCGGGATACTTACTCTGAACAAAGGGCCGTGGAGGAATCCAGAATGCTTGTGGTGGCCCCTACATGGGATTCCTTCCAGGACACCATTAAAGAACAATACTACCCTTTTGGAAACTACAAGGACCACTACAGCAGATGGACCAGCCTACATCAAGAAAGGGACTAGACAATACCATATTTTACCAATAGTTTCCATACCATACCCACCTAATTCGATATCATAGACTCTAAGTGTCATCTAGTGCTAAAATACCACGGTTTTTTTCATAGATACATTCAAACAAAAATGGAGTTCCTGGACATCGCCTCATTGGGAATGACTTATAGATACGTTTTCAGGATCGAGCATAAATTTAAGCAGAAACGGCGAGAGTTTGGATATGCAAAACCCTCACAGTCAAATCATGGAAAAGGCAGCAAAAACCCACACAAAAAGGGACCAAGTCGATATGTCTTCTCTCACGACAACCAGTCCAAGCAACAACACAAGAAGGGAAATGAGGAGATGAAGAAGGACACGAGAAAATTGTGTGAATACCATAAAATTACTTGGCACAACAACGAAGAATTTCACTCCAAGAAGTCCCTCGTTGTCGAGCATAAGGCTTATGAGTCAGAGATTGATTATGATTTCGAATAAAATCCTAAAGGAGGGAAGAGGATTGTTGATGTTGAACCCAGTGCCACGGTTGCTACCACTAAAGTCTGGCCAAGTGAACCAGAAGAACAATAGGAAGGGGAATGGCTCTTTCACTCGCATATGTGGTTGAAGGGGGCTCCAATTCATTTCATTGTCGACAATGGTAGTCAGAAGAACCTAATTTCAGAAGAGGTCGTCAAGCGGCTAGACCTGCGAATGACACCACACCCGCAACCCTACACCATCGGCTAGATTCTCCAAGGAAGAGATCTTCATGTCATCCAACAGTGTCATTTTCCCTACGACATCAAGCCTTTAAAAGATGAGGTACTATGTGATATTTCTCCCCTTGAAGTTTGTGATGTTATTTTAGGACAACCATATTTGTGGAAGCGTCATGTTGTGTATGATTCTAGACCCCGCAGTGTTATTTTTACTTTGGGTAGACAATTGTATATGATCCCAGAGGTAGTGCCACGTACTTCTATTTCTTTAATCTCTTCTAAGAAATGAAACAAGTTCATTTCACAGACTGAGAACTCTTTGTGATCTATGCTCGCAGTAAGCAGAAGGTCGTCGCCACATCCATGGCCTCTACACAATGCCTCTCTTTATAAAAGAAGCAAGTGGATGGGATCGTGGAAGAATACAAATACATCTTCTCCTCACCTATAGGGGTACCGAAACACTGCCAATTCAAGCATCCAATTGTTTTGACCCCCAACACACCTCTACCTAATGTACTAGTCTATCGGTGCTCATTGATGGAGAATGACGAAATCATGCATCATATCCAAGAGATTCTTCAAAAGGGGAACATCAGACCCAAATCGTCTCCTTGCAGAAGTCCAATTATATTGGTGTTGAAGAAGGATGGGAATTGACAACTCTACATTGATTACAGAGCCTTAAACAAAATCACAATCAGGAATCTCTACCCCATTCCCAGGATTGATGACATTCTTGAATTACTCAAGGGGGAAAAGTTCCTCAGTAATATTGACGTAAAGTCTGGCTACCACCAGGTTCCCATCAAACCAATTGATGTATGGAAGACATCCTTCAAGTCTAAAGAAGGTCTCTATGAATGGATAGTCATGCCCTTTGGCTTAACAAATGAACCAACCACTTTAATGCGGTTGATGGATGATGTATTGAGACCCTTCACCAAATCCTTTCTGGTATTATATTTGGATGATATCCTCATCTTTAGCAAAATGTGGGAGGAGCACATGCGACATATTCAACAGGTTTTGGGCACTCCACAACAACACAAACATTATGCCAATGTGGAAAAATGATCTTTTGGCATGAACATGGTCCAATACTTGGGATACATTATTTATGAGAATGGGGTACATATTGATCAAACTAATATCCAAGTCATCCATGACTGGCCAACCTTGACCACATTGACCAAGATTTAGATATCTTTGCGAATAGCCAACTTCTACCGATGGTTCGTGTTGGGATTCTCCCATATTGCATGGGCCCTGAGCTAGGTGAACAAGGGTGGTGGTAGGGCCAAGTTCACGTGGGGTAAGGAGAAGCAATGAGAATTTGATGATCTGAAGCATTGCTTGTGCTCATCTCCAGTACTCTCCTTGCTATATCTATAGAAACCATTCGAGATTGAGACTAATGCATCTGACTATGTTGTGGGCGCAATTCTCACTCAGCATGGGAATCCAATGGCATACTATAGTGAGAAACTCTCTGATATTGTCTGAAAATACCCACCTATGATAAGGAAATGTGTTCCATTGTACAGGCCTGTCGTAAATGGAAACATCACATTCTGGGGAAAGAGACGATCATACACACTGATCAAAATCATCTGTAGTTCATACATACACAAGGGAAATTGTAGAACGACTTCCATCAGAGGTGGTCCACCTACCTGCAACAGTTTCATATAAAATCAAGTATAAGACAAGTATCTCAAATCGTGTCTTTGAATGCCTCAGTCGTCCTCATGTGGTTGAACTCACCATTATGCTCCATTCCTGTGGACATGAAGCATCTGAGTGGCCCAAAATTTATCAGCAAGATATGGACTTCACCACCACATATCAACTCTTGGGTACAGACACAACTGTCAATGATTTTCACATTCAATACTAACTCTTATGCCAGTTGGGCCATGATTCACTGTGTTCCTACAAGCGAGCGTGCAAAGATGATTTGGGAATCCCACTAAAGTCAAGTGGCACAACATTTTGGCGCAGAGAAATCTTTGGTCATTCTTCATAAAAAAAATTATTGGCCAAAACTTTGATAGGATGTCAGCAAGTATATAATATCTTGCATAGCCTATACCATTTCCAAACCAACCATCAAGAAGCAATTCTTATACACCCTTCTTCCTATTCCGAGAAGCCTTGGGAATCCATCTCAATGGATTACATGTCTGGCTTGTTGTCCACCAAGAAATTAAATTACTTTGTGTTTATGGTCGTTGATCGGTTTTCGAAGATGGCCATCCTCACAACCTGTAAGAAGAATTTCACAGTGGCAGATATTGCCAAGATCTTCTTCGAACGAGTGTGGTTCCACTTTGGGATACCACAGACCATCATCTCTGACCTAGAAAACAAGTTCCTCAACACCTTTTGGTCAAGTCTCTGGTCTCTGTTGGACACCAAGCTCACAAAATCTACTGCTTTCCACCCCCAAATCAATGGCCAAAGATATTTCATCAATCGAATGATTGTGCACATCCTACGCATGTACAATTATAAGCATCCATGTACATGGGATGAGAGTCTCCCTATATCTAACATAGTTACAACAACGATCTCTATAGTTCCACCAGACATAGCCCATTTTAGGTAGGGTTGGGATTCCAACCCTTGGGACCCATTGATGTTTTAATTCCTCTTGCCACTGGATAGACATACTCTTCTCCTGATTAGTCTACGATTGAAAAATCCACAAAATTCATTGAGCGTATTCAACACATCCACCAATAGGTCTAGAATATTTTGCAGAAATCCAATGTTAAGTACAAGCAGTGCCATGATCAACACAGAGTACCACACTAGTTTCAGGTTGGCGAAAAAGTATGGTTACATTTGCAGAAGGAGTGTCTCATCAGGATCCATCGGAAGCTTCACCCACTTCGTTATGGGACATAAACTATCACCAAGGTTGTGGGTAGCAATTCTTTTAAGCTCAACACTCCACCCTTCCTTGTTCTGCATCCAGTATTCAATGTGGACCTCCTTCGACCATATTTTCCATCGTTATTGGACACCTCCTAGATCGTTGAACAATTGACACCAGTAGAGCTCAAACCTGACTACATGGAACAAACATCCACTGACCAGATAGTCGACACACGGGTCAAGGGAAGTCGCCTGCAGTGGATCCATATTTATTGGGTTGTCAAGGCAAGGAAACTCCTACACCAAGGGAAGTGGCTCACCCGGGTCCAAATATAGCATAAGTTTCCTAACTTGATGGGGAAACTCAACGCAATGGATACCATTTCTTCCTAAGGGGGAAGGATTTATCTAGGTGGATATTGGTGGCCACCAACTTATTCCAACTGGCTCCTCGTGTCCATTTTTTTTTCAACATGTTCTTTTGTATTACTTTGTAATTTTGGGTTCTACACTTATGGCGTTGTGTGAATCCCCACACATCCTATAGGTGGATATGGGTGGCATATTGCCTAATCCAAATGTCTTCTTTTGTATGTTTTCATGTCATCACATCTTGTTGTACTTCCAGGGCCGTTTTGTGGCCCTCAATGTTGTTTTTTTGTCTAACCACAGTCAAACTGTAGAAAAAATTAGAGTTTGATGGCATAATGTGTAATTCCAATGGGCTATCATGTGCCTAAAACAAAGGTCGTATGCAAAATTTACGACCTCAGAAGTTGAGGTAACAAATTACACCAACTTACTCATAGGGCCCACATGAATTTTGGTGTTTCACCTTCTAGGGTTAGGTTTTTGGATTTCTAGGGCTTTGGAATTCATGAGTAATATCAAAAAGGCCTATGCAGCCTCATTGTAAATATTTTTTCTCATACGGATGCACATAGTAGCCACATCTCTTCTCAAAGATAACTACCACCATTCGAGCAAGTGTTTCGGTTTTGCAGTTTTACAGTTTCAGCCTATTTCACTATTTAATAGAAGCTTTTGTTCACTGGATATTTTTGTTATTCTTTATATCTATTTGTTTATTGTATTTAGTCTGTTAATCAACTCATTCTGTTGCTAAATCCGAATGAAACTATTTGCGGCCTATAGCGTCTTCAATGTGCCTTCTACTTTCTAGAGCGATTGAGCTCTAAATAATGCAGTAATCTTGGTGAAATTAAATGATACCTGTAAATTTCCCCACACCTCTGAGTATATTATCTTATTGCATTGTTCATCAAAACTTATTTATTAGTGGATAACATCCTCATTGAAGAATATGATTAGTATATTAAATCTTCTCTACATAAGCGATGCAATCTATCACAAATTCTCCAACAACTAAAATGCATTGAATTAAAAACTCCCTAGTTAAGTGAAATAACTTCATCATGGAAACCACCAATTTCTCATCTCCAAAATTACCTAACCATGGATGATAATGAATTGTTTGTGTGTGTATCTACCATTAAACATTGCATAGTAAGAAGAAAAATTTTCTCACTATAGTGAAAATTGACTACTCAACTAGATGATTAACAAAACTTATTAAAATTATTCATAGTATCCATTTATACCCATGTAAATCCAAATAGTATCTCAAGAGTGAAATAAACAGTAAAATTATGCACAACATAGGGAATTCACATAGATTTCTCTTCACAAAAAAATGGAAATATCCAAGAATTCATACAACAATTTAAACATACCATAAGACAAATATTTTACCTTGGAAACCCAAATGGGAAAATAAGCTCCAAATGGGGGCTCAATTCATTCTGGAAAAATATGGTTACATTTATTTGATGGCTCACTATGCCTCTTTCTATCTTGGCCAAAAAGACCCCTTGAGAATAAAAGTAAAATAACAAGTAGGAAGATTTGGGAAGGTAAGGGGAAGGCCAACAACCGTGATCCTTCATTTCCCATTCTTTAGTATTCTCTCTTATTCATTTTTCTTATTTCATGTATTTCTCTATTTTCCTCTTTCACTTTTTCATCTCAGTCATCTTTACATTTATATTGTTTTACAATGTTTTCTAACTTTCATTAATTATCAAATTGCATTGTAGGTACTGAGTCTTACACCCATTCATAGGTTTGGATCCATTTCATATCACACCTCTCCATTGAAAGGATTTTTGGTCTCCATAATCTCAAAGGAAACCAATATGGATCAATGTGCTTTTTGTCTTCTTCCCAAGTTAAAATCCACAATTGCTCATTGCATAGAAGCAGATGGTGGAGCATAGGGAAACGACATAGGTTCCTACATTAATGAAAGGTTGATATAGGATGGCTCATTATTTATAAGGATGAATTATGTGATAGTAGGATTCCTTCCCCTTATCCATATTGATTCTAGTTTAAGAAAATTGATCTCCAAGAAGTAGGATAGTAGGCAAGGAGACACTAGTGAATAAGTTCCTTCAAGAAATTATTAAGTTGTAGAAGACCATTAGAAATACTTGAGGAACAGGTGCAGATCTTTCCTTTTGCAACAATGGTGATAGTTCCAAAGTAGTGGATGAGACATTAAATAAGTTTACCAGGACAAAGTACGCATTCAACCTAGATTTCTTAAACTGGAAAGAAGACCAAGTCAACTTGGAAGGTGCTTTCCAACATTTGTTTTTTTAGAATGAGGTAGAGAAATCCTTGGATAGATTTGAGGATGATTATTCAAATGGTTGAGTTTCTTAAACGCAATAGAAGTCTTGGTGCATAAATTACTCTCTTAATAAGAGGTATGGAATTCATTTTGGTTGTCTCATTACACTTGTTAGACATTCAATACATTGTTGGTGCATTTGAGGGTAGTGTATATCATGAAAAATCACTAACATTATTCTCTTTGATAGTTACCTTAAGGAATGTTTTTACCTGGAAGTTGGAACTAGAGCCTAAGTTCACCAAGCAAAGTTGCTAATATCAATGGAGTTGGAAGTGTTGTGTTGTATTAGGCGACTTAACAATTTGGAGGTGAAGGTGGTGACCTTGCCTTGGATAGACCAAAGTGTGAATATAAGTAGTTATTTTGAGCATAATGAAATACATTCTAGGGATTTGGGTTGTATATGCATAAGTTGAAATAGTCATGGAGAATTTCATTGTATGGAATAATGGAAAAGTGGCCAAAATTCCTTGAGAAATAGTTAAATTGGAAAGTGTGACACCTAGACAATTGTATAACCTTCTTAGTGGAGGTTGAGTTGTCACACAAAAAAAATGAGTTGTAATACTAATGGAAAATAAAGTTGTAGTTCTAGTAGAAGGCAACAACAACAACATAGACATCCAACAACATTCCGACAAAGTTGGGAAAATATGTTTTATTCAAAGGAAGTAATGGATAGTGGGGAAATCCACAAGTAATTATGGAAACAACAATTTAAAGTGGTTGGAGATCACAAGCACAGATAGATGCATGAGTCTATGAAATAGACTTGGAGGAAAATAATTTCTTAAGGATGTTGTTAAAGAATCTAGCAACACCTTTTAGTGGGGGAGAATGTAAAACTTATCCTTTAATAGATTCAGGGACCTTTGTCACATGATCTCCTTAGTGGTCATTGACTAGAAAAGAAAGAGTTGACATAATATTGATGGTTAGAATATATTTTTTAGAGTTCCTTGGACCATTAGAAATGCATACTACATACATATTAAATGCCCTTTTCAATAGACTAGGTTCACCACAAATGTTGGTAGCTTGAATTACTTTGTTATGTTGGATCATGTTGTCATTGATGCCAAAGGTTTAATTAATTGATGTTAAAGGATTGATGTCAAG
>SNQJ01S0281646.1:0-10519 GCA_010110895.2 Picea sitchensis
ATTGATATTGTATTTTTTTTTTAAATACCTACACAAAGGTGGCAATTGTGACGTCTTTCACTCTCTTCTCGTCGCTATTGCCATGTCCAAGATGTCTCTCTTTCCACCTCCAAGATTGTTGCTCCCATAGCAACCACGTCGGAGCTAATACCTCGTCTCGTCGGTCTTGCCACCTTCAGAACGTCTCTCTTGCCACCTCTGAAACGTCTCTCTTGCCACCTTAAGAACGTCTCTTTTGCCACCTCTGAAACGTCTCACTTGCCACGTTTGCAACGTCTCACTTGCCACGTTTGAAACGTCGGTCTTGCCACGTTTGAAACGTCTCACTTGCCACGTTTGAAACGTCTCACTTGCCATGTTTGAAACGTCTCACTTGCCATGTTTGAAACGTCGGTCTTGCCACGTTTGAAACGTCGTAATACAGACGAAAACTAGGTCGTCGGAAAAACAACGTCATGTGAAACGACGTTTGAGGGGGTCTGAGGTTTGTCGGTCTTCTGACAATAAAAAGTGGCAATTGCGTCGAACGCACTGTCGGAATTTGACCCAAATGCAGTAGTACTAGGAAGCGATACTAAGGTATGTTACTTGTTCCTTCCTACTAGCTTATTCAATGGTCAAAACTTAGGGAAAGAGTCATGTCCTATCCTGTTTTGTTCTAGATCCAGGTGGATCTAGGGAGATCTGTTAGTGTCTGCACCTACCGATTAGTCCGATAACACCGAGAGAGGTTTTTCTCCATAAAGGGATGAAGAAAAAAAACCTCTCTTATTTTTTTCATAGGTGCCATGAGCAGGGAGAATCAAAGCCATCTTCGAGGCCATTTTTTCCAGTTTTTCATTTTTACGTTACAGTCTTGATTTTGTGGGAGCTGTTACGACGATCTGGAGGAGAATTTGGTGAAACCGAAGTAGGATTTTGTCCATAACATGCCCATATACAATAAAATCCTTCAGTTTTTTCCCAAGTGTCAGAGTTGAAGAGAAAACGATGTATGTTCGGACCTCGTTTTTGTAGAAATTAGGCTCGTCTTTCATGGCGGACGGTTCCAGATTTTTGGGGATTTCTTGCTATTTTTGGCTGAGGTGGTTGAATTCGACCTTGGGAACCTGAGGAGAGTCTTGTTTATATATTGTATGGAATCAAATGTGCGGAGGGGAGAAGAGACCATGATTTAGTTTTTGTAAATAGCTCACAAAGCCTCTTGTATTTTTCATCAATTCAATAATGCAGTCGCAGTAGTTACAGGATTCTTGTGTCAAATTTATTGGTGAATTTTTTTCTCATTGTGATTTTTTTTTCCTCTCTTATCATATATGTTTGTCTTCTCCATTGTTTTAAAGAGATTTAAGATCAGGATTTGTTTAAAAACACCCTGTTCCCAGTTTAAAGCAATGACAATGTTTTCCACTAAAAGTTAAACCCAGAATTATTTACTGCTCTGTCTTTAATTTGACCTCTTAACATTTTTTCCCCTCTGCCATACCCCAAGCTTACGAAGAATCCAGTGATTTTCCTACCTTTCCCTGTAAGGCTGTTTGTAGGATTTGTTTTTTATTAAAATCTCAGATCGTGACTCCATTGCCCCATGGTTCCTCTTCTTTGCACCTACCCAACTCAGAAACATATCATATTCTCCATAGCTAGCCTAAGATCAAATCTCTGGAAAAGATAAATTTGACAGAGAGATCCCTTTCTGAGTCTCATAGGGCTAGATCCCTGAATTGAAGCGGTTTTGATGTTGCCTTTGTGACTACCTCCACAGCCTTGGGAAAATTACAGAGTCCTAACACCACTCACAATTTGGATTTGGTAGCAATCGTTCACGCTCTGAGGAAATGGAGACATTACCTCATGAGGAGGATATTTGAATTGAGAACAGACCACAATGGTCTGAAATACTTGTTTGACCACCCCACCCTAAATGCTAAGTAGTGTAGGTGGTTGGAGTTTCTGTGTGAATACGACTTTGATATCAAGCATATCAAAGGGAAGGAAAACAAGGTGGATGATGCACTCAGCAAAAAGGTGCACAACTTACATGCTACAACCATTAGCATGTACCAAACTGATATAAAGGGCATAATTTTGGAGGCTACAAATACAGATTTGCAGTACAGAGATTTTGTAGCAAAGCTACAACAAGGTAAAATGCCATAGAAAGTGGAGATTTATAAACTAGGGGATGCTGGAATAATTTTGTGCAAGAACATAATTTACGTATCTAATGTCCAGGACTTGAAATGTATAATTTTGCATGAAATGCATAATGTCCCTTATGAAGGGCACCTTGGATATTAGAAAACTGTGGCAATAGTCAAGAGCCATTATTTCTGGCCAGGTATGAAGAAAGAGATTGTTGATACTTTGCCAGATGTATGGAGTGACATCATGTTAAAGGTGAGCACAGGGACCCAACAGGGTTGTTGCAGCCTTAAACATTCCTGCGTGGAAGTGGGAAGTGGTGACAATGGATTTCATCACCGAATTGCCTAGAACAGGAAAGCAACATGATTCCATTATGGTGGTGGTGGACAAGCTTACAAAATCTGCCCATTTCATTCTGTTAAATACCACTCATAAGGCAACAGATGTTGTTGATATTTTTATGAAGGAAGTGACACGATTCCACGGAAATCCAAAGACAATTGTGTCTGACAGAGACCTGAAATTTACCTCAAATTTATGGAAGGAGTTATTCAAGGGATTCAGAACGAATCTGAATTTCAGTATAGCCTACCATCCAGAGTCAGATGGGTAGACAGAGCGGGTGAATCGAGTGATAGAAGACATACTAAGAATGTATGTGATGGACAAACCATTGAAATGGGAATACTACCTGCACTTGGTAGAATTCACCTACAACAATGGGTATCAAGCATCATTGAAGATGAGCCCATTTGAAGCTATTTATGGAAGAAAGTGCAATACTCCTGTAAGTTGGGATAATCCAGCTGACAGAGAAGTAGTTGGGCTAGAGTTGCTCAAGGAAATGGAAGAGAAGATGTTAAAAATTAAGTAGAATTTGAAAGCTGCCCAAGACAGACAGAAAAGTTATGCTAATAAAAAAAGAACCCACAGGGAGTTTAAAGTGGGTGACCATGTTTTCCTGAAAGTGAAAGCTAACAAAAGTTCCCTGAGGCTAGGAAACTGTGCCATGTTGGTAGCCAGATTTTGTGGGCCATTTGAAATCCTAGGAAGGATTGGGCCAGTTGCAGATATGCTTTCATTACCTGCATCTACGACTGTACAAAATGTGTTTCATGTTTCATTGCTTAATAAATATATACATGATGCTAATTATGTTATCGATTGGAATGTGATTCACGTGGAGCAAGAAGTTGTCATGCAAGTGCATCATGTGCGCATATTGGACAGGAAAAGAAAGCATCTCCGGAATCGAGCTATAGGGCTTGTAAAATTCCAGTGGACCTGGTACAGTGCTAAGGACACGACATGGGAGCATGAGGATGCTATGTGGAAAAAATACCCGCATATTTTTTAAGATTTTGAAAATCCTGCAGATGTTGTGTGAAAGTTGCACTGAGGACAGTGCAAAAATAAGGGGAGGGGATTGTAATATCCCAAAGGACAAGCCCTATTTTAATCATGTTTTGTAAATCATGTTTTGTAGGCTGGTGAGACGAGTATTGATAATCTTATAGGCTTATGTGTTTATTAGGCCAGAGAGCCTAAGTGTTAAAGGCCAGGAGCTTGATTTTGGACATGTAATTATGCACATTATTAATAAAAGATAAACATCTCTGTGTGTGGACCGACCACGATGAATGAGTGATGGGGGACTAAGATTCCACAAAGACTGGGTAAGGGAGAGGGGGATGAAAGGTAAGAAAGAGGGGCTAAGCTTGGGGGCTTAAGCCCTTGGGAATAATAATTTATTATTATTCCAAAGTACTGTGTAAATGTATATGTTTTGTCCTAAGTTACTGGAGAGGAACGCATGCTGATGGAGTGGATACAGCTTCATGGGCAACATGTGTCGACCCAGGCGCATGCAGTTAAAACCATAGGAATAAGTCGTGTTAGGGATTTTTTCATTCCTCCAGCCATCACCCGGGTCTGGGGGTTCGACCTTCCAATTCGCCATCCATCTTAACTCATGGGTGTCCATGATCAACCTCTGTCTGGTGTTTTTTTTCCAGATCCCTTACCTAGACAGTACAAGCCTGTGCGTGAGATCTTTGTGCACCCTTATGCAGTCCCGAAACCAGAACCAAGAAGCCATCCTGTGTTGTTGGTTGAGAAAATTGAAGTGTCCTGTATTTGTCGAGCCTTGTTATGTTATAGCGTCTGTCTGACACCAGTGTGGGAAAGCCCGTGTCTGTGTTTCTCGTGGACTGTTGTGGCTACGCAGTGCTTGACTGCGGGTGGCTTGTTGGCCAGTGTATGTTCATGTTGAGCCTCATAGTTTCCCGACTGCATTGGAACCCAAGTTGAAGGAAACATGTTGTCTGATTGGTGTGTAACACTCTCTCCAGGTGAGGGAGGTGTTTGTGGTTGAAAAGAACAGGTCACCATACCTATGAGCGACTCTCTCCAGGTGAGAGAGTGAGCGGAGGAAGTAAGAACTCCTGGAAGGGGTCTTGTAGCTGCTACATAACTCTGAGACTTTTGGTCCATTATGTTGTTGAAGCCCAAGGCAAGGGAGGTTAGCAGCCAAAGGACTGTCTTGGTGATAGTGAAGGTGTACACTCCTGGGGTGGGACAGGTATGTGGGGAATGAGAGAAAATCCTTCCTCTGTAACTGGGTGTCTTCCCATTGACCTTTCCTAGCCTAGGATTCCTTTCCCGGTGGAGCTTAGTCCCAGCTTGGGGGTGACCTACTGTTGAAAGTGATGAGAAACACAGTCTAAGGCTAGGATTTTCATGGAAGGTCTGCACACAGTTGGTGAATTACATCTAGTTTCAAACAGAAGTATCAGTTTGTGCTTAATATTATATTTTGCATGCCTATGATTCTTATATGTTATCACGAATTTTGTTGTGCATATGAATTATTGTTAATTCCATGGATTATGTATGCTAGCAGTAATTATGTGCTTACTCTGTGTTAATGTATTGAATTTATTTAAACACATGTTATATAAGTGTTATTCTGCAGTAGCATTACTCCTGACATGGGTTGACAGCCCAGAGGATGTGACAGTATGGTATCAAAGATTTAAAGGGATAAATTCATAAGTGTTGGTAGCATTTCCTGGCCTTTGGAGGGCCGAGGATGTTACACTTCAAAGGACTACATCATAGTGAGAAGGGAATGACCCCCCTGGGTACAGGCCTGGAAGGATGTCTCTGGTGGAATGCCCTCCTCTCTCTTTGGTGTAAACCTCTGATCTGTCTCTACCCTTGGTTGGGGTATCAACATCCATTTGGTGGGCATTTACCCCTATGGAGGTCTGAACTAATAATCTCCCCATGTGTACCTGTCCATTGGGTGTGGCCCTGCAACAACAAAAATTACACCCTCCATGGGCTCATAAGTCTCAGTGATCATAGCAATGTCAATCACATATAATAATCAAGTTATTTAAACATGTCCATAAAACCCCCTTTTCCCATAAAAGTGCTCAAAGACGTTATGCTATTATATAAGCTGGGTTTGGAGGGGACCTTGGGATGTCCTATTAGGCTAATTTGCATTGGATGTGGGATGTTTCCAAATGAAGACAAATCCAGGCCATGTAGGTGGATGAAGTGGTAAGGGATGTTTGAGTAATGGGTGCAATGATGACAGGGGAATCTATGGCTTACTTGTGGGTGTCTTTGAAGAGGGTGAGTTGCACCTTGTCATGGATGCAAAATTTTCCAATCCCATTCAATGTTTTTTATATTTTTATCTTATTTGTTTTTCTTTCAAGATACTAGTTAGGGGATGCTACCCTTGCATGGTAACCAGTGGTGACAATGTTACCCACAAGCATTTTACAAAGATGAGAAGGTTGGCTCGTGATGAGACCCCATTTCTCTTGGCTATGCCACCAAGAGCCACTGCCCTAGTGTGGTGACCAGCTGAAATGGTAGTGTCATACTTCTACATTCCCATGGACCTAATAGGCTGGATCGTTATGAGACCCCCTATCCTCCAACTAGGTCTTGATTTTATTATTTTATGGGTTCCTCTGTTTCCTGTTGAGAATCCTTTTATTGCTTTCTCGGGGATCCCTGGGCGAAGCATCTAAAGGTTTTGTTATTTTGGATTTTATCTTTTTCCAACTACTTTTACCCTATGGTCCTTTAGCCCCTTCTTCCCACAAGGTAAGGTACAACCATTTTCTAGCTTGGAAAACCTAATGCTCGAACTAATGTATGGGATGTATGAGAGGGAAAAATATGAAAAGTGGTAAGTATGGTGGGAACAGATGATGACCTTTCATGAACCCACCTAGTGGCAACTCAAACCCTATGGGAACCAACTTTCCAGGGCATCCTGTCATTCCCCCTAGGTTTGGACAGGTGGGAAGGCATAAGGTCCAAGCACATGTTAGAAGTATAAATAATTAAATGCACATATTCAAATGTTTTGAGAATCAGAGTGACACATACCATGATACCCGGATTCATTACCTCATGGAGCAAGACCCATTGTTGTTGAAGGACCAGGCCGATGGAATGAATGTTGTTGTTGCTGACAAGGTGGAGGCGCTACAGAAGAAGAAGGATGGGCCCTCCAGGGCTAGGATCAATTCAATATGGCTCTCGGTACTCCATGTCTAGGACATGTGGGCCTCAAGACATAATCTCCTTAGTTATTCCTAAGCTAGAGGATAGCAAACTTGACAAAGTTTTGTTGGTTGCACATTTTGCAAAGTTAACAACAACTAGATCAAATCAGAATCAACATAGAGTGTATTGGAATGGAAGATGCACAGGGGGATTACATCCAGGAATATGCGATCACAGGGATGGATTTCCATATGATAATTGAAGGAACAAACTCCAATGGACATGAAGAAGGAAGGGATGAAAAACTGAAGAAGGGAGGGATGAAAACATGAATATGGTAGAGACCACTAAAAATTTGCAAAATGATGTCCAAATCCATAAAGTTGATAATTAAAGGATTATGAGAGCAAAGGAGAAACAAGAGGACTTCAACATGAAGTTAATGCAAAGCTTGAACGTAATAGAAAAGATATTGGATAAGGAGAGTGGCTCAATAAAATCAGGACTTCACAGGTCTCCTGATGAGAAAATAAGAACAAGAAGTGTTAGCAGACATCACCGTCACTCCCCGAGGAATTCCAATAAGAGAACACACAACAACTAAAGTCCATCCCCTTTATGGTGAGCACAAGAAGGATGAAGATGCAGAGACATGATTGTTGGGCATGATGAAGTATTTTCAATTGCATAATTATTCTTCTCATGCAGAATGAATAATGTCCATCTATCAACTCAAGGGAAATGAATCCATGTGGTGGGATCAACTTGTGCAGGTGCAACACATTAAAGAGAAGAGAAAATTGTTACTTGGAAGGAATTCAAGAAGTATTTTGAAAATAAATACCTAACTAAGAGATACTATGATAAGAAAATGAAAGAGTTCTTTGAACTCAAGATTGGGAGTATGACCATAGATGAATATGAAAGAAGGTTTTTAGAACTGTTGAAGTATGTCTCTTTCATCAAGGATGAGATAGTTAATATTCAGAGGTATTTGAGTGGGTTGCCATCATTAATCAGTGAAATAATACAATATGATGATCCCAAAACATTGGAGGAGACCATAAGGCGAGCTAAATGCCTATATGATCAACAAAAATCAAGGCCAACTTTCCAAAAATCTTGGGAAGACAAAAATAAATTCAATATGGATCAAAGGAAGAAGGGGACTAAGCCACCATTCTTCAGAAATAATCCTCAAGGACAACCAACTTCTAGAGAACCCAGAACGATTGAGATAGTGGTTCAAAGGCCAAGGCAGCCACCTATTCAATGTTGGGGTTGTAAATGAGATCATATGTTTAGAGATTGTCCTCAGAGAGGTGGAAAAGTGAGGATTGTTCACATTATACAACAAGTTGAAACACTAGAAGAAATGGGTAGAAATGTACCAAGGATCTATGCATCCCTAGACAACAATCAAGTTAAGTATCAGTCACATATGATTGAAGTGGAAGGTATGATCAACAACCAAACCATTGCTATTTTAATTGATTTAGGAGATAGCCATAGTTATATGGATTCTAAGATGGTGGAAAGTTTTCATTTTCAAAGAAGAAAGCATGGAAAATTTTGGTTGGTGCAGATGGCTACCAAATCCAAAAGAAAAGTTAATGAGATGGCTAATTCATGTCTTATGGACATGAATGGACTGAACACTAGGGAAGATTTGAACATCTTGCCTTTAGGTTCCTATGATTTTCTAATTGGTATAGATTGGTTGGACCAACCTCATGCTATCCTAGACTATCATAACAAGGTATTTACTTGCTTGGATGAAGAAGGGAACCTAAGGACAGTGCAAGGAATTTCTAGGGTAGTAACCATCAAAGAAATTTCAGCATTGCAGCTGAAGAAATGTTACAGAAAAGTGTGTCAAATATTTGCAGCTCATATGGAAGCGAAATATAAAGATAAGGTGTCAAATATTGAAGATTATGCATTCCTAAAAGAGTTTGAAGATGTGTTTAAGGAAATATAAAGATTACCCCCTAAAAAAACCATTGATTTCTCCATAAATTTGATGCATGGAGAAACTCCAGTGTCCAAGACTCCCTACAGGATGAGTACACCAAAATTGAAGGAGTTGCAAATGAAACTTGAAGAGCTCCTGAGGAAGGGGTATATACACCCAAGTGTGTCACCTTGGGGTGCCCCAGTTTATTTGTGAAGAAAAAGGATGGAACATTGAGACTTTGCATTGACTTTAGGTAGTTGAATAAGGTAACTATGAAGAATAAGTATCCTTTTCCAAGGATCAATGCCCTCTTTGATCAGTTGAAAGATGAAAAAATATTCTCCAAGATTGATCTCAGGTCAGGTTATCATCAAGTAAGAATTAAAGAAGAATACATCAACAAGACTGCTTTCAGAACAAGGCATGGTCATTATGAGTTCACAGTGGTGCCCTTTGGATTATCAAATGCACTAGTTGTCTTCATGTGTTTAATGAATGGTATTTTCAGAGAATACTTAGATAAGTTTGTCATTGTATTTTTAGATGACATTATTATATATTCTAAGTCAAAGGAAGAGCATTAACAACACTTGAGGATGGTATTAAAAATATTAGGGGAGCATCAATTGTATGCCAAATTGAGCAAGTGCTCATTTTATCAGAAGAAAATTCATTATTTCGGACATATCGTTTCAGAGGAAGGGATAACAGTGGATCCTAAGAATATAGAAGCCATTAGAGGATGGTCAGTGCCAAATAATTTGACAGAGGTCAGATCATTCATGGGCCTTGCATGCTACTATAGGATATTTATTGAAGGATTCTCAAATATTGCACACCCAATCACTTCCTTGCAAAAGAAGGGTGTGAAGTTTCAATGGACATTGAATTGTGAAAACAATTTCCAACAATTGAATAAATTATTAACAAGTGCTCCAATACTAAAGATTGCAGATCCAAATGAAGACTTCAATGTATGCATTGATGCATGTAAATAAGGACTTGGTGGAGTCCTCGGTCAAAATGGGTTTGTTGTATGTTATGAATCAAGGAAGTTGAAGGATCATGAAAGGCACTATGCCACTCATGATTTGGAGTTGGCAGTTATAGTACATGCCTTGAGGAAGTGGAGGCACTACCTCATGGGTAGAAGGTTTGAGATGAGGATAGACTATAATGGTCTGAAATATTTATTTGAGTAGCCAACTCTAAATTCTAGGCAAAGAAGATGGTTATAACTTCTCAGTGAATATGAATTTGATATAAATCATATCAAAGGGAAAGAGAACAAAGTGGTGGATGTGCTCAATAGAAGAGTGCATGAGTTGCATGCTACAACCATTAGCATGTACCAATCACATTTGAAAGATATAATTTTGGAGGCTAAAAAATCATATTTGCAATACAAGGAATGTTGGGTATGTGTTATATTCTTTGCATGTGTGTGTGTGTGGGTGCGTCAGATACGATAACTGTGTCTAATGATCCCTTCACCTAGATTTTTGGGCGGTTTTTGCTATTTTTTTAGCGGATTTTGCTATTTTTAGCTGATTTGTAAATTAATCCTGGATTAAGGGATTAGGGTTTTGGTATATACGGAATACCTAAAAACATTGTATATATTGTATGGCGAATGGTGAAATTCGATATAATGAAAATAAGAAAGGTTTTCCCAATTGAGGGTTTTCGGTAAAAATCTTTGTGTACTCTGTGTATGAGCCATTGATTAATTTATGTATTGCTTAAGAATCCATATGCATTGCTTTACTTCGCAGGTTTAAAACTTACATGTGGTATCAGAGTACGTTTTTGGCTTCAGAGGGATGCCTTTGTTGCTGAGGGTTTGGCTCGGTCTTGATAGATCAAGTTTATCTTAGG
>SNQJ01S0281647.1:0-11174 GCA_010110895.2 Picea sitchensis
AAAATGAAAATGTCTCCTTGGTATATATAGGAGACTAGGAGGTATAATTACAACTAATGGCCTAAATCCAACATAAATAAAATAACATTACTAATATAATATGCCCCAATTAAGGGGTAATGAGCCAATATTAGGGATTAACACGCTTCATCTCCTAGGGTTAGTTTTTTGGATGTCTCTGGTTTTTGACATTCCTTTTTATTGTTAAAATGCCTTCAGAGCCTCATTGTAATCATATTCTTTCGAATGAGAGAAACTGTCACATCAGAGATAAGCCACCACCATTCTAGCAAGCTTGTTTTCCACTGCATTTTACAGTTTCAACTTATTTCCTTATTGAATAGAAACCAATTTTTCTATATATCTGTTATTTTGTGTTAAGCATATTTTGATAATAATCTGTATTCATTTTTTTCTCCTCATAAAATATGGATCAATAATCCTAGTGGTTTCTCCGTAAATGTTGCACGTGATAAGGTAATATATAGATGGTTGTGACATATTTTTCATTAATCATTGTCAATTCTGTTATTATTATCCATCTTTTATGTAATGGATTAAATGTACTTATTGTTCTAACATCTACGTCCCTTTGATATGCTCTTTTCCGAGTTCGACCGACCCAATCTCAATTTTTGAAGCATGGTCGATACATAACCCGACCGACCAGATTTCTTGAACCATATCTATTACTTGACTGACTTAGTCTATGTCGGTGATTTCTTGCTTGTTCATTTACATTGTTGAGTTTTGCTGAGTCAGACTGATATATTTTTTCATGCCAATCATAACTTCTTGATTTATGTTCATATGATATTTTCTCACCTGTACCATGCTCGCTTGTTCCTGGAATGGTCCTTTCACTGAATTCTTTTGTTAGAAAAAAGGATCGCAGAGCAATAGAAAAAAACAAATGCAGAAATAAAACACAGGAGATACAATACAATAGAGACACAGATATACATGGTTCACCCAGTGTGGGATACGTCCACCAGAGAAATTTACAGGTCCTTCCTTTATTATTATCCAACAAATGAAGGGATACAACCTACAACAAACCCGCTGTAACTTCCTCTTCTTTCTCTCATAGTCTCCTCCCTCATAATAAAATATTCTCCATGATACATAGCCGTAATGCATTTCCCTCATAAAAGAGGGTTGCCTTCTAGGGAAAAAAACCCTAACATAACTTCTACCATAAGATCTAGGACCTTATAATGAATGGTCCATATTTACTATGAAATTACAATATACATTTACAAGGCAATTTTTCCTTTGGGGGCTTCACCCTCGAACCCCCACCAGAGGCCTGCTTTCCCTCGAACCCCGCAAGGGGATTAAACCTCCCCTGCACTCCCTCGCGTGGAGGAGTGTACATTCTTCTGGGGTGTAAAGTATTCATGGGTTATAAAGACGGCTGAAAACAAAGACCTATGAATCAAGAAGATAATGAAGCTCCAAAACCAACAATCTCCCACTTGGAGACTAATCTCAACAACTCTATGGCTATTGTATCTGTTGGACTATGATCCTTCTTGGACCTGGAAAATTTTGCATCTTCACCTTCATGCTCAAAGACCAACTGAAACTGAGAAGGAACTCAGTTTCTCCTTGGATACTCCCTTAGTTAACATGTTTGTAGGTCTGTCTACTGTGTATATTTTGCAACTTCAAATGTCCATCTTCCAAAACATATCGTATGAAACAGTAAATGAACTGTATATGATTAGTCTTCGAATGGAATATTGAGTTATTTGCAAGATGAATGGCAGTCTCATTGTCACAGTACAACCTGTTATTATCCTGCTTCTTTCCCAATTCCTCCATAAACCTCTGTAACCAAATCATTTATTTACTAGCCTCTGTAGGAGCAACATACTTTGCTTCTGTTGTTGAAAGTGAAATAACCTTTTGTAGTTTTGAAATCCAACTTATTTTTGTTCCACCTGCAGTAAACAAATCCCATGTGGTGCTCCTCCTTCTATCTTTATCACTTGCCATATATGAATCAACATATCCCTGTAGAACAATGCCTGAGCCTTCAAAACATAATTCATGAGTAGCATTACCTCTCAAATACCTGAGAATCCACTTTATTGCCTCCCAATGTTCTTTACTTGGATTGTTCATATACCTCCTCACAACTCCCACTGCATGTGCAATATCTAGTCTTGTGCAAACCATCACATACATCAAACTGCCAATTGTTGATGAATAAGGGACCCTGGACATGTATTATATCTCGTCCTGTGTCTTGGGACACATTTCCTTAGTTAATTTGAAATGGTTTTCCAAAGTTGTACTAACTGGTTTTTCATTTTTCATTCTAAACCTCTCCAACACCTTCTCTATGTACTCAGCCTGAGACAATGTCAATTTGTGATTTTTCCTATCTCTTTTTATTCTCATACCAAGGGTTTTCTTTGCAGCACCCAAATCCTTCATCACAAATGAATTAGCTAATTTATTCTTGAGCACATTTATATCCTGCATATTAGACCATGCAACAAGCATGTCATCTACATACAATAGCAAGATAATATAGCTTCCATTTTCTATCTTTTTAAAATAAACACGGTGATCAGAATGACATCAACTATAACCTTGTTCTATCATAAACCTGTCAAACTTCAAATACCACTCCATTGGATCATGCTTTAGTCCATACAAGCTCTTCTTCAACCTGCATACCAAATTATCCTTCCCTTTGACCTCATACCCATGTGGTTACTGCATATAAATCTCTTCCTCTAAATCCCCATGGAGAAAAGTTGTTTTTACATCTAATTGTTCAAGATGCAAATATTATACTTCCATGAGACTTAAAATAGTCCTAATTGAAGTCATTTTAACAACATGAGAAAACATTTCATCAAAACCTATACCTTTCTTTTGTGCAAACCCATTTACAACAAGTCTATCCTTGTACCTCTTTTTTCCTCCATCTTCTTCCTTCAACTTGTAAACCCATTTCTGCAATGCTCTTTTTCCTGTAGGAAACTAAACCAAGTCTCAAGTCTAGTTATTTACCAAGGAATCCATTTCCTCTTTCATGCCTTGCTCCCACTGCTTTTTGGTGTCTACCTGCATTGCCTCTTCATAACATTCTGGTTCACCAGAATCAGTCAACAATAAATAATAAAATGAAGGAGAGTATCATCCAGGGGGTCTACTTAACCTGGTAGATCTTCTAACAACACTTGTAGGAGTTTGAGGTACATATTGATCCTGTTGTTGTACATTATGATTTTTTGGTACCTTTGGAATTTCTTTTTCAGTGATCCCATCAAGAACTGTGTATTCTAGTTTTTCTTTTTCCTGTTTCTTTCCCTACAACCGATCTTTTTACATGACCTTCTCATTGAATATGACATCTCTACTCCTGATGATTTTTTTATTTTCATAATCCCATAATCGATAACCAAAATCATTAAGACCGTATCCAATAAAGGTACACTTCTTGGATTTTTCCTCAAGCTTTGTTCTATTTTCTTTATCAATATGGAAAAATGATTCACAACCGAAAGTCTTGAAAACAGAATAGTTTACCTTTTTACATGTCCATGCCTCCTCTGGAATTCTACCATCCAAAGCGCTTGAAGGTCCTCTATTTAGTAATTAAATAGTAGTATCTACATCATCTTCCCAGAACTATAAGGTCAAACCAGCATGCAATCTCATACACCTTGCATGCTCCATGATTGTCTTGTTCATCCTTTTTGACACACCACTTTCTTTTGGTGTTCCTGGAACTATATTCTCTCTATAAATCCCATGGTATGAACAATAATAATAAAACTCCTTGCTTCAATATTCACCTCAATTGTCTGATCTGAGACACTTCAACCTTTTTCATGTCTCTTTCTCAACCAAAGCTTTCAATTTCTTAAAAGTATCAAAAACATCATATTTTTGTCGAATGCAATATTAAACCCAAGATTTTCTATTTGCTTCATCAATAAAAGTAACATAATAAAAAGAGCCACCAAGAGATGATACCTGAGTTGGTCCCCATACATCTGTATGCACAAGATTTAACCTTTCACTCTTATTTTCTTTTTTGACTCTAAGAAATACGACTCTCTTATGTTTTCCATAAACACAATGCTGACAGAAATCCAAATCAATTTGTTTAATATATGGAATCAAATTTATTTTGTGAAGTATTTGCATCCCCTTCTCACTCATGTTTCCAATCCTATGATGCCACAGTGTTGTATCCACTCCTGTAGAATCTAAATAGATAGAAGAGTTAGTATTACCAGTACATAAATATAATGTACCTACCTTCTCTCCTTTTGCTATCACCAATGATCCTTTGGTGACCTTCCAGACCTTATCTGTAAATATGGATATACAACCTTCACTTTCCATCTGCCCTGTTGAAATTAGGTTTTTCCTTAGATATGGAACATGTCTTACCTCTTTCAACAACCATTGGTTTTGATTCCTTTGCTTTATTTTTACCTTTTCCATTCCAACAATTTTGTATGGTGCATCATCACCCAAATGAACCTGTCCAAAATCACCTTGAACATAATCTAGAAAATGTTTCTTATGGGGCGTGGCATGAAATGAAGCCCCTGAATATACTACCCAAGACTCATAAATATTATCTATAGAAAGAATCAAAACATCTTGTAACACATCACCTGTTACATTTGCTTCCTAATTTTTCTCTTGTTGTCCATCTCTTTGTTTCTTTGGAGGTTTGAAGTCTTTCTTCAGATGTCTTTTCTTCCCACAATTCTATCTCTCTATCTTTCCCAGTCTGAATTTGGATCTTCCCTTCCTATAATTCCCACGGTTTCTTGAGCCCTTTCCTCTATCCTTTTGTCTTCCCATGTTTTCCATGTTCAATGCATTACCTGATGTCTCACTTGTGCTTTTCTATTGCATTTCCTCGCTAAGGATAACACCAACAAAAACATCAAATTTTAAAGCATTTGAACCAGAGATAGAGTTACTTACAGCCATGACCAATCCATTCCAGCTTTATGGTAATGAGAACAAGATTAGAAGATCCCTAACCTCATCATCAAAGTCCACTTTTACAGAACTTAGTTGATTAGAAACTGTATAAATTCATTTAAATGATCTGCAACAGACCCACCTTCTAACATCTTCATATTAAATAATCTCTTTATTATAAATACGTTATTGGACGCCGAGGGTTTTTCATATAGTTTAGCCAATGCGTCCATCAACTCATTCGTTGTCTTTTCTTTCGAAATATTGAAATCCATCGATGCTTCCAGACTCAGTCGTATCGTTCCTAGTGCCTTTCTATCAAGAACCTCCCATTCTTCATCCGTCATGGTCGTCATCTTCTTTGATATTCCACCTAATGGTAGGATATTATGATATAAATAATATTCCATATGCATCTTCCATAACTTGTAGTTTTGGTCGTTAAATTTCTCGACCCTAAACTTTCCATCTTGGATCGTAGAGAAATAAAATAAAACAAATGAGGAAATAAAACACCGAAGATACATAATACAATAGAGACACAGATATACATGGTTCACCCAGTGTGGACTACGTCCACGAGATAAATTTCTAGGTCCTTCCTTTACTATTATCCAACAAATGAAGGGATACAACCTACAACAAACCCACTGTAACTTCATCTTCTTTCTCTCACAATCTCCCCTCTCAAAATATAATATTTTCTATGATACATAGTCGCAATACATTTCCCTCATAAAAGAGGGTTTCCATCTAGGGAAAAAACCCTAACATAAATTCTACCGCAAGATCTGCGACCTTATAATGAATGGTCTAGATTTACTATGAAATTAAAATATACATTTACAAGGAATTTTTTTCTTCAGGGGTCCGCTTGCCCCCGGACCCCGTAGGGGGGGTAACCCCCCCTGCACTCCCCCATGTGGAGGAGTGTACATTCTTCTGGGGTGTAAAGTCTTCATGGGGTATAAACATGGCTGAAAACAAAGACCTCTGAATCAGGAAGATAATCAGGCTCCACAACCAACATATTTTCTTATGAGTATTTGTCTTAAGTCATTCGAAGGTGTAGAACATCGGGAATATCTTCTGTTATCTTGTTTTGGGCTTGACCACGAGCTAATTTCTCTCTCCATTTTATTTATGATTTTCCTTAAGTGTTATGGATACACCTTAAATACTTTATATTTTCAGTTTTTTAGCTGAATTTTTCTAACTTCCTTTTTTAGTTTTAAGCAAGGTTTATTTCTTGTAAGTTTGATTAGTTATTTTAGTAGGTTCCCGTTGGCAACTCCTTTCTAAATTTTGCTAACAGGGTTCTCTTTTCTTTTATACTTGGTATTTCTTTAAATGGGCTCCATTAATTAGTTTCTTATATGGATGCCCCAATAACATTCTGAGTTGGATCACTCCGGACAGTCGAATGTCTTCCACCACATAAGGCCCCAACCATGTTGTTTCCAATTTTATGGGTTTTCCTTTTATACGAATGTCATAAAGTAAGACTAAGTCTCCCTCTTTTATATCCTTTTTTTAACTGACAATTGTGCCACACTTTTTTTTTTGTTTCTGAACTTCTTTATGGTGAATCATTATTAACCTCTCTTCCTCTAGTTTCTTTAGTTGGTATAGTCGGTCATTTAGGTTTTGGCTTGCGTTGAATTTTTCTATAGCTGGAACCCTATCAGAATTAGACCAAAATTGTAGTGGAATTATAGATTCATAGTCGTAGACTAGGGTGAATGGCATTTGTCCACTCTATCTTTTGAATGTTGATCTATACGCCCAGAGGATTGTAGGAATCTTGTCATCCCAGTCATCTTTATTTATACCACAAATTTTTGTAAGCCCCTTGTAAAGTTTTATTAAATGCTTCAACTACCCCGTTTTCTTGTGGGTGGTAGGTTGTCATTTTTCTATGGTCGATTAATAATTTTTCCAGTAGAACTTTAATTGTTTCATTTACAAAGTGAGCTCCCTAGTTGTTGATTAGTGTCAAAGGGCAGCCAAATATTGTGATGATGTTCTCATAGATGAATTTAGATGCTACCTCTTTTGTACAAGATTCGATTGACTCAACTTCTGCCCACTTAGTCACATACTCGACCGCAGTGACTATGTACTTAGCACCAATTCTTCTTTCCCTCTGTGGGAATTGACCGAAAAATTCGATAGCTCAAATTTCAAAAGATCAATTAGGGTTTATCGAACTTAGTGGTATTCCATTTTTCCACAAGGGTTGTCCCAGTATCTAACAACTATCACATTTTTTAACTTGATCTCGACAGTCTTTATGTAAATTCAATCACCACATGTCTGCTTGTAATATCTTCCTGGTTGTTGTGTCAACCTAAAAAATGTCCTCCAATTGTTAATCCCTAAATATTGGCTCATTACCCCTTAATTGGGGCATATTACATTAGTAATGTTATTTTATTTATATCGGCTTGAGTCCATTAATTGTAATTGCATCTCCTAGTCTCCTATATATACCAAGGAGACATTTTCATTTGGAATCATCTCGTATTTGGACATTTTTGTGGGGTATAAGGAGGTTTCCCCCTCGAAGAGGCTTATTAACTGAAATTATCTCTTTTTCAAGGCATTGAGTACTTTTTCTGAGGTTTTTCTATGCTATATTGATATTTGGTTCTTAACATATGGTATCAGAGATCAAGGTCTTGGGGTTTTGATGCTACATCTGAGACACCTTGGAATTTTCTCTATAACGTTTTTTCTACGACGTTTCAGAAGGAACCCTTTGGAGGATATTTATTAGACGGATCAAGGTACGTTGGGTTAAAATTTCATCTCCTTAGGCCTTATACGTTATTTCATCATGGTATTTTTACTATAAAAATGTTTTCATAATGTTTCTGACCTTGAAATCCAGAGGATATTCATAGAAATTATCAAGTTATCTGTGGTAAAAATTTCATCTTCTGGTTCATCTTACATTTGTAGATATACCATGTGGAAGATAGGGTATTTGACTAGTTGCAAGCAGGTGTTCTGGGTAAAAAAATCATAAATTCTTCCTAGAGTATCCAATTTGAGTGAGACTAGTTGCATTGGATAGTGGACAATCTGTAGTATTTCTAGTACAAGTTTCATAATTTTTTACCAATTATTTTGTGTGGAGCATTCTATATAAGTGATATCTCCTAGAAAGGCCAAAAATCAACAAGTTGTGGGGAAGTTACCATAAATTATACTTGGCACATCCAATTTTGATAAGACCTGTGGCATTCCAGAGAAGAAATATCATAGAACTACAAAAAAGAAAATTTTATACCCAGAAGGGCCGAAATTTTGGAGATACAATAAAAGAAATATTTTCTAGTAGAACCACCTCAAAATCAAGGTTTAAAGTGATACTTAGCCAACATGCCACCAAAAAAGGGAACTTCTACACCAAATAAGCCTCCAAACAGTCCTACTTGGACTCTTGATGAAGGTGAAGAAATGCGTAGGTACATAAATGATCTACAAAAGAAGACAGTAACAAAAGATGAACTACAAGAGATGATGGATTCAATGGAAGCTAAGTTGGAGGCAATAAATACTAAGATGGACGGTTTAAAAGGGGAGAGCATGGAAGGATTGAAAAAGTTCCTAATAGAGAGGACACCTAAAAGTGAAAATTTATCCCATGAAATTCATGATGAGAACGCAAGGAAGATGAATCAAGAATGGAGAAACTCTAACTTTGGGTTGAATACCAACCACTTTCCTAAGATCGATATGAGAAAGTTTGATGGAAAGGACCTAATCAAATGGATACTTCAGATGGAGCAATTATTTGATCTACATAATGTGTCACATAAACAAAAGGTACGGATTGCTTATTTATATTTAAAACCCAATTAATTTGTGTGGTATCGATGGATTTGTTCTCTCAAATCACTCTTCACTTGGATAATTTTCACAAAAGAAATGATAGCACACTATGAGGATACAAGGAGAAATACCTTCTTTAGCCAATTGATAAATCTCAAGCAAAAGGGTTCAGTTACAGAGCACATTCAGAACTTCCAAATATTGAATATAAAGGTAACAAATATTCCAGATGAGCACTTGATTGATGTATTCATAGGAACTTTAAGGGATAACATTCACCATGAGGTTCATCTTTGGGAACCCAAATCATTGGAGAATGCATTTAGGGTGGCAAGAAATATTGAAAGTAAAAATATGGCTATGGCTACTAGAAGGACCACTCCTAACATCTATCAAGAGAATAATGTTCCTTATTATAAAACACCTCAACAATTGGAGGAAAGAAAAGAAAAAGGTTGATGCTTTAATTGTGACAGCAAGTACAGTAAGGTACATAAGTGTGGTGAGAAGAAATTATTCTACATAGATTGTGAAGAGGAAAAAGAACAAGAACAAGAACCATCTCAAGATGAAAATGTAGATGTGATTTCTTCTAAAGAGTTGACTCCCACGATATCGTGTAATGTATTGGTTGGAATTATCACTCCTCAAACCCTCAATATCGAAGGATATATCAAAAAGAAAAAGGTAATAGTCCTAATTGATTCTGGTAGTACTCATAATTTCATTCACTATAAATTATCCAAAGCTCTCAATTGCTTTGTATATCCAGCACCAGAGTTTCAAGTAATGATTATAGATGGAGGAACTATCAATTTCTCAGGAAAATGCAATAAGATCGATATTACTATGGGGGAATATGTAATGAATAGTTCAATGATTGATATACCCATGGGTGGTGTTGATGTCATACTAGGAATCCAATGGTTACAATAATTAGGAACAATGGCTTTTAATTTTCAAGAACTTTTCATGAAATTTTCATTGGAAGGAAAAGAAATTGACTTAAGAGGTATCACAGGGAAACTTAGTAAGGTGATAAGCTCCAATAGCATGAAAAAATTATTGAAAAAGTGGCATCAAGGTGTAATTGCACAACTATGCTCACTAGATCTTCAAACATCTAAGCCATCTATTCCCCTAGATCTCCAAGGGATCATTGATAAGCATTCCAAAGTATTTGAAGTTATTCCCAAAGGTATTCCACCCACTTGAAATCATGATCATGATATTCACCTAATTCATGGGAGTGTTCCTCCTAAAATTAGTCCATACAGATGCCCTTATTCCCAGAAGAGTGAAATTGAGCGCATGGTTGAAGAAATGTTAGAGGATGGAATTATTATACCTAGCCAAAGTTCTTACTCTACATCGATGGTAATGGTGTTCAAGAAAGATGGCTCATGGCATATGTGTCCAGATTATAGAGAGCTCAACAAGATCACTATTAAATATAAGTTTTCCATTCCTGTCCTTGATGAATTGTTAGATGAACTACATGTAGAAATATATTTCACAAAGTTGGATCTTCGTTCAGGGTATCATCAGATTAAAATGAAGGAAGAAGATATCCAAAAAATAGCGTTCCGAACTCATGAAGGCCATTATGAGTTTTTGGTCATGCCTTTTGGCCTTACAAATGCACCTTACACATTCAAATGGTTGATTAATTCCATAAAGATCACTTATATTTATGTAATAAATCCCAACTCAAACAAAAGGTACTATTGGAATTGTACACCTCTCCAGTAGGAGGGCACTCAAGATTTTTGAAAACCTACCATAGGGTCAAGAAGTAATTTTTTTGGGATGACCTTAAAACTGATGTTCAAAGGTTTGTCGCATAATGTTTGGTTTTCCAACAAAATAAGGTGGAAACAATTAAGACCCTAGGTATTTTACAACCATTAGCGATCCCAAGTCAGCATTGGGAGGAGGTTTCCATGGATTTCATAACAGGGTTACCAAAGTCTGAAGGAAAGAGTGTCATCATGATGATAGTTGATAGACTCACCAAGTACACACACTTTTGTGCACTCTCTCATCCCTTCTAAGCCAGTACAGTTTCCACCGCATTCATGGAGACAGTTCAAAAGCTACATGGCAGCTGTTGTAGGAATATCTCCCTGCGGATAGGTAGATTTCCTCTTGAGATCTAGACCCTTAACTCTAAGACAGAAGGTGCTTAACATGGACACTGACTTCCTTTTAGATCTAATCAAGCTAATGAACAAAATAGAAGGAGGAAGGTCTGTACCTTATGAATGTCATTTGTCCCTGCAAGGTCTAGGATGAGCTTCGATCTTGAGCTCCTTGGTAGGTCCTGCAAGACAAAAAAAAGTACAAAATACTTTCTACTCTAC
>SNQJ01S0281648.1:0-11174 GCA_010110895.2 Picea sitchensis
CAACACTTTATTCTTTGCAAGGATGAGGTCAATCCTTGTCTTCCATGCTCTGAAGTTGGAGGCTCCTTCTAGCTTGTTCTCAGACTTCATAGAGTTCGTCATGGCTTGCTTGACTTGGTCAAACCCTAGATTTGACCAGGAATCCAAACTTCACATCTTGGCCTTCTGAGTGTACTAGGAGATGCGATGGGCTATGGCGCACTGATCTAACTGGAGATTAGGTCAATCTCGTCACTTAAGGTGCCTCAACAAGAGGTTTAGGGTTTCTACAACTGCTACTGCTAGTAACCCTAGCTGCAGTGCTTTTGGAAGCTGCTCGTGCTAGTAACCCTAGCGGCAGTTCCTCAACGAGCTCAATATCTAGCGGCTATGTTTCCTTCCAGCGTTTTAGGCTGACTGAAGGGGTGTGGGACCATAACCTGTTAGAATATAAAGAGTTGTGTGCTCGTTTTACCACGACGATACCCTCGTCTCCCAACCACAGGCCGAAGCCTCCCTCCGAGCACCTTAACCTTGACCTGAGAATTTCTCCAGAAGCAAACCCTAGGCTAGATAGCCAAACAAAGAGCAGCGCATCTCTCCCCAAGGATAGCGCATCACACAAAGATGATCAGATAGTCCACACCCTAGCCAAGAGATATCCAAGCCAAATACTGAAACTTGCTGCAGCTGCAGCTGCAGCTGCAACCCTCCTCCAAACCTGCGCACCAACTGGGAAAACTGCAGTCCTGAGATGTGACAAATGAGAAACTGGCGCCCTATATTTATAGTAATCCTGCCAGTTAACTGGGGCCGACTTCTCCTTCTGGGTAGGTTTCTGTTCAGTATATTATTATTAATTCTAGCCGACTTCTTCTCTTGGAGGATAATAGCCCAATATAAATTATATTCTTGAGCCGACAAGGCTTCTAGGGTTATTAGCTAATTCATTAGGGTTTCTCTTTCTTCCCAGAGTCTTCTATTCTCGTCAGGTTCACATGTAGAGGTAAATACCTCCCGCAGCTACCATAATATTAACAATCTGATCCTCCAATCTATAAGGGGGTCCCACCTACTAGTATTATATATATCATTTAGCTTATAATTAATGGCTTTAGCATTACTTTGTGGGAGAAATCCTTGTTGCGATTTTTTAATCGTCAACAAACTGACGAATCCACATGGAAATTTGTTTCCAACAGATTAGAACCCAGAACTCATGGTTTCGCAGACCAAGAACAACATATCAAGAAGGTATAACCAGGATGATTATGCAACAGGGGGAAGTGAGTGGAGTTAATGGAAAAATGACCAGGAATTTAGGAATAACTCATGAAAAATGTTAAGAATGAGGGGTTTTATCCTTGTATGTATAATCATTCAACCATAATCTTCTCTTTTCTTCGAGGAGAAAAATTATGGATTTGGTCTTTTAAATCTCAAATGGATGAAGAAATGGAAAGCAGAAGCAGGGGGTAACTAATTTCTTTATAAGAGAACAATGAAAGCATATAACAAATTCAAGTGTGCTTTCAGGGGAAACATCGTAACAACTATGTAAGCTTGATTGTTATTGACCAACAATATCTTGCAGGAGTGACACCGTGGCAGAACTGATCCAACATCTTATTCTTGACCAAAATCAACTAAAATATGGGAAGCAATAAAATCATGACATAAATAAACTTGCAAAATTTAAAACAACATAAATAAAATGACAGAAATGTAAACGCAGTAGGAAATGTTTTAAAACAAAAAGCAGAAATCAAACTACTGTAAAGTAGAAAAGAAAAATAGTGAAAAAATGAAAGCAGAGGCAGACTAATAATATACAAAAAATCCAAACAACGTTAAAACCTTTCAAGTTGGTTCCACGTAATGCTTCAAGTGAGAACCGTTAGTGCTGTAGGAAAACAATCGCTCTTTTAAATATTTTAGAATGTAAGAGTTAGTACCTAGGACAAAAGCGATCTTGAAAGGACCCAACTATAATTTTTGAAATTTTGAATGTCTTCCCCTATCAACGTGAGTTGAATCCCACAACAACACTTTTTCATTGACCTTAAATTTGACAATCTTGACACTCTTGTTGAAATACTTCTTAACAGTTTGTTGTCTCCTTTTAATATTATCCAAATAAAACATCCTTTGCTCTTCCAAAGCTAGGAGTGCGTTTATCCTTTGTGAAACATCGAAATAATTTAATTCTTCGATCTGTAACATCAACCTTAAGGAAGAAAGTTCCAGCTCAGTTGGCAGGAGGGCTTCTTGACCATAAACAAGCTGGAAAGGAGTGCAACCGATGCTTACCTTGGTGGTAGTTTGATCTTCCCAAAGGGAGTAAGTGAGGAGAGTGTGTCAGTGACGAGGCTTATCTTCGATGAGCCTTTTGATGATTCTCACCAGAGTTTTGTTGGTAGACTTTGCCTGCCCATTCCCTTGGGAATAATAAGCTGATGAAGTGAAATGTTGAACCCCCAACTTAGCTAAAAATTGGGTCAACTTAGCAGAAATGAAAGCTGGACCATTGCTTGTAATAATTTCCAATGGGAGACCAAATTTGGAAAAAATGTTATTTTCAAGGAAAGAAATTACCTGATCATCTGTTGAATGCTTAAGTGGGACAACTTCATCCCATTTTGTAAAATAGTTTGTGGCTGTCAAAATAAAAACTTTTCCTGCTGAAGATGGAGGATTAATAGGACTAATGAAATCCAATCCCCACTTTGAAAAGGGAAAAGTTGGGAGGACATGTTGTAATGGCATGGATGAAAAGTGTTCTTTCCTTGCAAATTTTTGGCACTTGTCACAAGATCTCAAAAAAACATTAGAGTCACGGAAGATTAAAGGCCAATAGTATCATTTTCTAATAATCTTGAAAGCAATGGTTTTAGCATAAAAATGACCTCCTACATGAATGATAAAATTTGAAGAACCACGAGTTTCTTGCAACAATTTATGTGCATCCTCATTGTTTACACAACGAAACAACACACCATCAACAAATCTTCGAAACAAGAAGTATCCTATAATGATGTATCTTGCAGATTCAAGACAGATACTTCTCCTTTGATGAGTGTCTAAGTTGTCTGGACATCTTTAGTTTTGTAAATAATAAACCAAATTCTTATACCAGGGATGTTCAGATACAGGGAGGATCTATTTATCAATGTAACAGAGTGATGATAGGGAACTATCCTCTTCATCAATTTCTTCACTATTCTCAGAATGCTAAGCTAAGTGAAGGACTAAGTCACGTCCTTTGATAGTGGTAGAAGTCACGATATTCAAATCATGCTCCTGGATCTTGGCAAGCCAATGTGAAAGCTTCCATGAAAGATAAGTATGTGAGAGCAAAAACTTGACAGCAGGTAAAGGGAATTTTACCAACGTATGCTTACCTAAGATGAAGTGGTGAAACTTTTTAACAACTTTAACAAGAGTGAAAGCATGTTTCTCTATAAAAGAATATTTAAATTCATCATCAGACAAACTTTGACTCATGTAAGCCACTAGTTTTTCATTACCTTGGTCATAATTTTGCATGAGGATAGCAGAAACTGCTTCCTCGGTGGCATTAGTATATATTGTGAATTCTTTCTCAAAATTTGGCTTTGCCAAAACTGGTGCGAAATTGATTGCTTTCTTAATCCCTTCAAAAGCATTTTCGACATCATCTGTCCAAGAGAAAGAACGATCTTGCTTAAGAAGATTATGAATTGGTTTGACCATCACATCAACATCTGGAACAAACCTATGGACAAAGTTAATAACCCCCATAAAAGCTTGAACCTCCTTCTTGGAAGTGGGAGCAGGAAGATTAAGGATAGCAACAATCCTTTCAGGATCAATGCTTATTCCTGAATCAGAGACAATGTGTCCAAGGATCTTGCCATCGGTAATGCCAAAAATGGACTTAGAAGGATTTAGAGAGATGCCAAATTCCCTGCATCACATGAGAACTTTTCTCAAATGACCAAAGTGATCTGATCGGGTTTTAGAGTAAACAATTAAGTCGTCCAGGTAGATCTGAATGATCTTTCCAATCAAATCGTCGAAAGCTATTTGCATAGCTTTTTGAAAAGTGGCACCTGCATTAGATAAGCCAAAAGGCATACGTTCATAAGAAAAGGTACCCCAACGAGTAATACAGGTGGTTTTATATTTATCTTCCATTTTTACCTTGATTTTATTGTAGCTGGAAAAACCATCAAGTAAGGACATCATTTGTGACCCTGCAACTTGCTGCAAAATCATTTCCATGTTAGGGAGAGGGAAGTGATATTTTATACTAGCTCAATTTAATGCGTGAAAATCAACGCATAACGCAATCTGATCAGTTGTTTTCCGAACAAGAACCAAATTTGAAACCCATTCAAAGTACTTGACCAGAAAGATGATTCTAGCCTTCAATAGTTTTTCCAACTCCTTTCGAATAGTTGCTTCTAGCGCAGGGTTGATAGGTCTTTGTTTTTTCCTAACTGGTTTTATGCCTTCATTGATGGGGATGGCATGTTGTATAAGACCAGAATCAAAACCACGAAGATCCTCATAAGACCAAGCAAAAACATCTTGAAATTCAACAAGTGGCTTAACAAACTTCATTTTCTCTTCATCTAAACATTTGGCACCTATCTTAACATTCTTTGGAGCCTCGAATGTCCCAATGTTCAAGGAGATGGTTTCACCCACCTTCCTTTTCGACTCCTCTTCTTTATGTTTCTCTTTATTGCTTACATTACTCGATGAAAACAAACTCTCTAGAGGAGTCAGGCCCTTAGGAATATTGTTATCTTCTATGGATATAATTTCCTTAGGCTTAAAAGATTCATTTTGAATGAAAACCCAAATGCTCTCATGATTAGGGAAAACCTGCCAAGATTCTATATTGTCGGGGATATGTGGACGATATAGAGATTGAAAGGTACAATCAGGTCTGTGTGGCAGAAGTTGTCGATTAAGAGAGGCTGTAAAAAAAACTAACTAATCATTCATTGAGTTTAACTCCCTCTTGACATGAGTTATGTTGAAAGATAATAGGTTCGAGATAAGTGCCCAAACAGTTTGGGTGTATCGTTTCATCAACTTGTTGCTAGGGGAGTAAATCTTACATACAAGGTTCACAACAAGCTCGGAGTCCCAAGAAATTGAAAGATGACCACAACCAATATTATAGGCATTTTCAATGCCTAATAATAAAGCTTCGAATTCAGCGACATTGTTTATGCAAGCAAACTCCAACCTATAAGAAAAGTTATGGATTTTCCCTATAGGAGAAATCAAGATAATGCCAGCTCCGTTACCTTCATTAGAGAATGAACCATCAAAGTGCATGTGCCACATACCATCATCTAAATCAATTTGTTCCAAGGGAATGTTATCCTCCTCAACAAAGATGGAATACACTCCTAGGTCCTCTTCAATAGAGTTTACATTAGGTTGTGGGACACTCTCTGTGTAAGGTGAAATCCTTCCCTCTCTAAGGACTATAATGTTTTTACCATTTTGAGGAACAGATAAATGTGTTCCGTCGAGTGAGAGGTATCCACCCATTAAAGCTTGCCAATCTCTTCCCAAGATGATTTAGTAATTGCTTACTGGCATATCAATTACCTGAATACTAAGGATTGTCCTTATTTCAGGGTGTGCACACAAAACTAAGGTCACATCTTTAATCTCACCTATAGTCATTTGTTGTAGACTATTATAGGAGAGCATGCTTCTGACGTTTTCATTTGTACAAGACAAACCTATCTCTTCCATAATAATCTTTGACATCACACTTGGGCCCGAATTGCCATCAATGAGGCAACAATGGGTGATCTTATCCATAATCTTTACATAAATATAAAAAGGGAGATTTTTTACAGGGTATCTAAAGTTATGTACACCTACTTTATTTACAGACGAATCCACTTCGTTTACCTCTTCAGAGAGGTTGGATACAACAAAAGATTTTCCTTCCATGAATTGTTTCAGATGCTTCTATTGCTCAAGGACGACAACCATGTCCATAAAGGTTGCATCTGCTTTGATGCTGGATAATTGATTCAAAATATTGTATTTGGAAGAGGGGAGAGGGGAAGTTGTTTCTTGACTATCAGGAACCTTAGGAACCTAAACCGTAGCAATTGGTGAAGATGATCTTGGGTTAGAAGAATTGCGGGGAGGATCATCTTTTCCCTTGGGAGCATAGGATTTGTTCCCAGTATTGATGATAATGACATCTTCTGGATATGCAAAATCGAAGACAACGAGGTAGTTTTTGGTCTTTTACCAAAGATATTATCTCTGACACTCTTCCTTACCCCACATGTGGCTTCCTTGTGGTGTTCCTCGCAAAATTTACACCAACTTCGGGGTAAGATAGATTTAGGCTGAAAATTATTTTCAATTGGATTCCTAAAGGGGGGTGCAAAAGAGGATGAAGCTCCAGGGGTGAGAGGGGAGAAAGTTCCCTTTCATTCATACACTGTCATATGATTATTCATATCTTGTACTAGCTGTAAGAGGGAAAACATGTATGTTTGTTTAATCGATTCTCCATGGGGAAGACATGTTCTTTCAAGCTGTTCTTCATACTCTAAACAAGTATGCAGAGTGGAACCGAGATTATCAATGGATTTTTCCTCAAGCCTATGATGGTAGAGGGAAGGTAGTGCATTTTAGTAATGCATGAAAGTGGCTTGGTTATGAGGTTGAATGAGTTCAGGGATTTGATTGTATAACTTAGTGAAACACAAGTTGAAGGAATTGATGGTTTCACCATCCTTATAGGCGATGTTATTGTACTCTCGTAACTGCTCAGATGGGTTTTTTGATTGCCCATAGGTGGATCTGAACCAATAAACTAACTCCTCCCAAGTAGACAAAATATTAAGAGGAAGGTCAAAGAAATCTGCCACAACCTTTCCTTCCAAGGAATTGACGAATAAGCACATGCAAGTATCGTTGTCATTTTCCCCTATGTTGTGATAAGCATTAGAAAATGCCACCAGGTGTTCGTTTGTAGTGACAGTGTTATTTCCTGAAAACCTAGGGAGATGCTCTTTGAATTTAGGAAGTGGACGAGTAACAGGTGCTAGGTTAAGAGGAGAGGACACATGCCACGGTGTGGTTGTGGCGTCTTCTTCAAACTGAAAAAGTCCATACTTTTTAATGACTTTGGTGGGATTTGTGGTAGATTGGACATGGATATGGTGGCTATATAAGATACCAATCACTAATGAAGATGAATACTGAGAGGATGAAACACTTCCAGTTCAACCAGAGCCGCCACTAGATGCCATCTTGTGGATGATAGGCGAGGGATAAAAAGACGATCTGGATGAATCAGACTGTAAGTTTTAAACAAGTAAATCAATGCATATAGATTCTTAAGCAAAACAAAGATTAATCAATGCCTCATACACATAATACACATAGATTTATACCGGAAACCCTTAACCGGGAGAAAACCTGCCAACTCTTTTTGTATTAATTTCACCATTCACCATACAATATATACAATGTTTTTAAATATTCTGTAGATACCAAAACCCTAATCCCTTAATTCGAGATTAATTTAGAAAACCGCTAAAAATAGCAAAAACCACCCAATTTTTTTTTTCGGGGTGCTGCCTCAAACCCCATTGGCTCCGGGCTACCACCCGTTATCGAATATTGCACGTAACCAGGGGGGGCCATACCTAGACCGCCCTGGGTATGGCCCCCCTTGGGACCCCCCTAGGAATCTCCCACACACACAAATGCAAAGAATATAACACATACCCAACACAAACAATGTTCTCCTTAGAGCACTTTGTTGGGTTGACAACATAACGTTCCTTCTTCCTATTTCAGCAATAGGATTAACTTCAGGTGATAAGCTTATTCTTATTATAGAAACATGAGAGTCTAAGGACATGAAAGTAAGGGCAAAACTGAAGGAACAAGAAGGTTACTGTTGAATTCTAGACTGTCTACATCTAGCTTCCTAACGTTCTTGGGCACTAATATCTCGTTCAATTGCTGCCCATGAATGATTAGTCTCAACATGAGTATTGGCGATGTCTAAATTGGTGTTGAACAGATTCAAAGCAATGTGGTCTGATCTAGAAGATCGGGCTCAATATTGGGCTGCCTTGCAACATACACAGTAGGTGGGACCCCTTGTGACTCCCTTTAGCTTTTAACAATCATAACACAACTAGTTAATTAAAGAAAAAACATCCCTCCTTGTGACTCCCGTCATCACATTCATATTTAACAATTTATCTCAATGATATTTGAAATTATTTTCAAAATATATTACTCATATATCCAAAATAACATGTTGTCCAAAATTTTTGAAGTCAACTATTCTCAACAATAAATAAATAAATAAAAATTAAAATCCATATTTTTCAGTCTGTGAGGCAATCTTTCCCTTGTTGTTGCTATCACCTTTTAATCTCTCTGAATTTGCCTTAGATCGTGTGGAGCCTTTAGGCTTAATCTCATTGATCACATGAGAGTGATTGTCCCTCAAATGCATGCGGGAGGAGACAGATTTATCATAATCATTTGAAGGTGAGGAAGGGGCAGTAGTGGCTTTCCCTTTGTTAGGGGCATGGTGGGCCTCGATTTTCAACATTTTTCTTGAAAAGTTCATTCTTGTATGCATAATTTATTAGCAAATAGTTTCTTTATCAACCATACATGAAAATTCTTTTTAAAATATGAAATAAATTTTGGCTCAGCAACATATCGAACTCATGCAATCCAATCCATACAAATTGTTTAACCGTTATCAATGAGCAGGGGGTGAACAACAGTTCTGGGATATGTGAGGGGTTTGTATTGAGCGAAAAACGTTAAAATGAGGGGAAAAAGAACATGGTTACTGCTCACAGACAACAACAATCAATTGAAATGTAAACCAAAGAACACGTCACTGTAATCCATCCTTGTGATCTTAATATGTCATAATACCAAGCTTCTCTTAACTGTAATTAAATTTTAGGAACATGTAGTGAGTAATGAATATGGGAAGGCGAGGGGATTGTAATTAGCGAAAAATGAAATAATGGTAGGGAAAGAGAACATATACTGTTCATAAAATTAATTAAGTAATCCATAAAACCATTCTATTTTAAATGCAAAAGATCCAACACTACCCAAATAATCACTGTGATCAATTAAACAACTATTGTGTATAATTTAATCAATTATGTATATTAACTTGATCATTGTTCGCAATTAATCTTTAACATAGTGTCATAAAATCAAGACAATATGCCTTCCAAAACAACTTGTATAAGAGTTTTGTTTCTTCTCATTTGTCTCATTTAATATTTAAAACAATTTCCAAATGAACACACATTCACTTGTTTCCACTCTATTCAACATCAAAACATCAACCACTGTCTATGAATTATTTCCTCAATCAAAGGCATAGACAAGTCCTTTTTAAAATCGTTCCCTATTCCATTCCTCAATTCCATTTAACAATTAAATTGCAATGAGACCATAATGTCACAAAACCTGTGCCCATCTCTGATACGATGCACGATATCCATCAAACATACATAGTGAACAACCAAGACACAATCATCAATATTTCAAATTGCAATAATCCCGATTTTCCATTTAAACACATAGTAACAACAATCATCATTTCAACTTATATGATGTTGCAGGATACACAGACCATTCAACAAAACACAAGAGCATTTCTGTGACTGTACATGTCTAATTACTCTGAATCAAAACATCAAACGATGCTGAGCTATCAATCCAATACAAGGAGACAACAACTGTATGCCCAATTCCATTTCTCAAATCAACCAATTTAAATCATGCTGAACTATCGAATCAATTGCCACAATAAAAGAATACAACGATTATACACCAGTCATAAAAACCAGTGTGGAAGCTATTAACATAGACGACCAATAATCCACCATTGTCAACGATACTCCACCAACTCATAACAGTCAAACATGTGCCCGACAGGATATAGCTGGCTCCAAAAATGGGCTTTGACTAATCAAGGGTTTGCTATGTGTAACCAACCAGAGAGTCTGGAGTCGACCACCAACAACAGGTGAGAAACTTTTGAGACAACACGGTGGATACACATGCTGTATCACCAATGGATTTGCGAGATAGGGTGGAAATTCACTAGGTAGGAGAGACTATGAACAGAGAGACAAAGACTTTTCATTGGCCTGTAATAACACCAAGAACATGCATGGCATAACCCTCGTGGTTTTCCCAATCAACTCGAAAATTGTTGATATAAGACAGAGCCATGAAATAGAAATCAACCTTAAAGAAAGCCCCTTGGAATAATAGCCATCATAACCCACTGCGTGAACATCAATAGAATGAATGAGTCCATACCCAGGTGAAACGATACACAGTGACACAAGGTGGTTCAAAATCAAACCCCACAACCTCATAACAACAAAACGACTGAGTACGATGACAATAAATGTGAGGAGATAACCAAAAAATCTAGACTGAATGAAACCCTCCAACCAAAACCAATAAGGATGATAGAGAGCCTTCATGGCTTCTAGCACTCAGAAAAATCAATGAAACTGTGACTTCAACCATCCTTTTCATTTGCAATGAAAAACCACACAAACAATCCATTCTAGAAAAATATCACAAGTTTACACATTTGCCAATCTCGAGAAAAGCACAGACCCATACATCACCGAGCCAATATCTAATTCATAACCAGAGCGGGTTCATGGATGGTGAAAAAGACATACATGTAACCAAGAAGCCTTAAAAACGCGAGCTTGGTCGAACAGTTCTACTCTTGTCTGAAAATCAGAGCTTAACCACAGAGAAACAGAATTGAACAATATCCAAGCTAGGGTGACAACCAGTGGAAGATGTATGGAGTGACGTGTAGTAAATGCATGTCGCTTCCATCCTTTACTCATTCAATTCCTTAGTACACACCAGCCAACCCTTCATTAATCCATCCAATTAATCTATGTATCAAAAGTATCATAAATCACTTGCCAAGTCCACAACCATATATCACATTAACCATTGCAAAACATACCATAACACATATCAAGCATGCCTTCACATGACTCAATATATCGCATAGCCATTAAAATTTTTAGTTAGGATTAACACCATTCCCTTTAAACTTCAAATGCATAGTGCAACGTCGTATAGCATAGTAGCATAGTTCCTTTCTTTTGGTATTT
>SNQJ01S0281649.1:0-11174 GCA_010110895.2 Picea sitchensis
AAATATCCAGCATAATCTTCACAATACACAGAAATGATATACGAAATAGCAACAGAAATAACACTTTGAATCAGATAGCAATGTTCACAGGCCTCTTCGAGGGGGAAACCTCCAGTCGAGCAGTGCTCTGTTACAATAATATCTAAGCTAGTGTTTTTCATACCCTCGACCCTTATTTATACTAACTATGTCTATTAAGAGAAGCATCCAGAGGAATATCCTTCTAGAAGCGGAAGCTTCTATTAGGTCTTCTTACATCCACCTTATTATATTTTATTGAAAGGTCTTATTGATATTGACCTTTATTACATCTGAATACATTGATCTACCTATGTACGGGTTAGGACCTTAACATTTGGGTTCAAAGATAGACCATACCTGTGGCATTTTTCGAAAGTCAGTTTTAGATGGATCAAATGTTCTTCATCAGTTTTAGAGAAAACCGTCAAATCGTCGAGGTAGATGACTACGAACTTGTCTCTTTCTCCTAAGAAAGCGATATCCATAGCGCGCTGAAATGTAGCCCCTGCATTCATCAAACCAAACAACATTTTATCATACATGAATGTACCCTAGGGTGTGGTGAAAGCAGTTTTTTCTCTGTCTTGCTCATTCATGGCGATTTGGTTATAACCAGAGAACCCATCTATCATAGACATTCGATTTGCTCCCACTACCTTTTCTAGGACGTGGTCCATTTTGGGGAGCGGATAATTATCCTTGAGAGAACACTTATTCAAGTTTCGGAAATCCACACACAGTCTGATTTCTCCGTTCTTTTTCCTGACCGGGACCAAATTTGCCACCCAGTCCGAGTACCTCAGAGGTACGATTATTTTCGCATTTAAAAGCTTCTTAACTTCCTTTTCAATCACGGGAAACAAAATGGGGTTAATTTGCCTAAGATTTTGCCTAAACGGTTTGATCCCAGGCTTCTAAGGTATCTTGTGCTCAATTATGGAAGCGTCATACGTTCTAAGCTCATCATAGGACCAGGCAAAAACATCTTTGTACTGTCCGAGTAAGTCTCTGTACTGAACTTTTACTTTGGGAGGGAGGAACTTAGATATATTTACTATCCTAGACTCTTTCTCAGTTCCTATATCGCAGTCTTCCACTTCTTCTAGTTGGGGCTGCAAAGTGGATTTCACAGGTACGTCATTCTGATCGCACAGTCTTTCTAAAGGAATTAAGCCTTTCGAAATTTGGTTGCTTTTAAGGACCAACATACGATGATCCGCTATTTTTTCTTGGAAGGTTTCAAGATCTTCCCCTTCTTGCATAATCCACATCGGGTCATTTTGATTCTCTTGGTCTGGATGAGTTTCAGAGAACTCACCTACTGCTATAAGAAATTTGTTGATTTGTTCGTCATCTTCAAAGACCTGCCAGTGTCGGATATTATCTGGTATAGAGGGTTTGTATCTGATTTCAATGTGATACTTCAGTTTGACGGTCGTGGGAGGAGAAAAGGTCGAAGTTGCTTTGGCCAATGCGTCAGCATGTAGATTCTCTGCACGAGGGATAAAATGGACCTTTACAGATGAGAAAAAGTTCTCCATCAAATCCCAAGAAAAATTTATTTATGTTCTTAGTTTGGGATGCTTGGCTAGGTACTGTAAGTTTATTTGTTTAACTATTAGCTCTGCGTCACCATAAAATTCCAGGTTATGTATATTTAGCCTTTTCGCAGCCTCTAATCCTAAAATCAATGCTTTGTATTCGCATACATTGTTAGTGTAATCTATGTCCCACTGTAGTCGGTAAGAGAAAGGAACAATGAATTTACCTTCGGGAGCCACTAAGAGCACTCCCGCACCTGCCCCTTCAGAACATAAGGCACCATCGAAATACATTTTCCAAACTCCTGTATTACACAGCTCTTCGGTCAAATGACTTGTCTCTTCTTGCTTCATATCGAGTTCCTTTGGACACCCATCCAAACCATCATCAAAAGACAAGATGCAATTCCCCAGATCTTGATCTGCAACGTAAATGGGAAAGTTATCTGGGTTTTGAGGGTCACTGACTGTATACGCTAATCTTGTTTCTCTGTACAAATGAGTGAATTGACCACCGAAAATAGGGATTGTGGCATATGTCATGTCCAACTGTAGAGAACCCCCAATCTTGGCTCCCCATGATCTAGATAACAGCATTCCATACTTGGGAGGAATATCTGCGATAACCACATCCATCAGGATACTCTTGACCGGGACCTGAACCAGGGTAACTACCAGATATTTTATCATTCCCATACATTTAACCTTTCTCGAATCGAAAGAGTACAGATTTCCATAAGGTCTTGTGATCTGGAGACCCAACCTGTCCATTATAATCTTGGGTATAACGTTATGGGAAGCCCCGGAGTCTAACATACAATTATGCAGCAACTGATCATGTATATTCAGGGTGATATAAAAAGGAGCGATGTTGTCTTTGGACCCTTCAAAATGAGGACCAAATGTCATGTTAGGCCTGTCATCTTCTAGATTTATAACATCAGACTGACTTTCTAGCTCATAGACACCCATCGCTTTGGCAATTTGCTTCCGATAAGTGGGATTTTTTGCTAATTCTACCAAAGGAATCGGTATCTTAATTTTGTTTAACTCATTTTCAAAACTGAAGGATGTGTTTACCTTGTCCGTTTCCTTGGTTGAGACCTCCGATTTTTTTCTTTCTGACTAACTTGTCTGGATCGCTTTATCACTCGTGATCCTAGTTGAAGACGTAACTTTATCTACTGGTCTGGTTTCTTGTGTTTGAGTTTCAATTTTTTTCGCCTCAGACTCTTGAGTGCTTGCTACCTTGGTCTCTTCCGAAGGAGGTTGATCAGATTGACCTTTTTGAAGGATTTTCTTAGGTTGATTCGTTGAGGTGGTCTTACTCTTAGATCTTAGGTTGTACTTTGGTTGAAACTTGGCCATTATCATCTTTGTTTCTGGTTGAGATATACAGGGACCAGTGTGATCACCTTCTTCATCCTTATCAGACGATTGTGGATTATTCAAGGATTTTTCATAGTCTTCACGAGTCAGATATGGCTGTGAGAAGTCATCACCGAAATTCATGACTTCATCCTCAGAATATCTGAAATCTTGAAGGTCATTTTCTCCTATAAACTTTTCGTTCTTTAGTGGAGCTTGTATTTTTTTATCTTCATTTTTTATTTGTCTCTGTTGATTTTGGGGATTTGGCTTCTCCTAAAGTCCTTTTTATTAGAAGAATCATCTTTAAACTGGTCCAACTCCATCCTATAAATTTTGTTAGACGGTTCTTTAATTATTCAGGCCATATCATCTACTTTGTCATCAGTGTATCTATTTGATCCCGAAGGACCCGCTGGTTCCCTATAGTGTCTATTCTCGCGGTTGAATGTTTCTACTTTAGCCTTTAATTTACTGAAGCCATCATATTAGATTCTATTTCGACAACATTGTCTTGCATTCTATTTAGGGTGGCTCCTCTTCTTTCTCGTAAAAGTAGTGCGAAATCTGGCTCGAAAGCTCTCGCGAAGGTTACTTTGGCTGAGGGTTCGGAGGGTTTAACTGCAGCTGGAATATTATTATACAGTGTGTTGAATCTCAGAATAAATTCCATGACTATTTCTGAGTTCTTTTTCTTTAGGGACCCAAACTCGGTAAGGTAATAAAAGTGATCTTTTCGCTCTCCCCATTGTCTGAGGAAAGCATATTCCAAAGCGTCATATGTCTGGATAGAAGTTGCGGGGAGGCTCCGAAACCAAGTTCATACCTGTCCTTCAAAGGTCTAGACAAGGAGTCTCGAATAGACATATTTGTTCTCGATACCACAGACGTCTGCAAATTGGTCGGAGAAATTTATATGCTCGGCTGCGGTTAGATCTCCCTCCCCAGTGAACTTAGGAAGATTTTTGATGTAGTTTTCATGAAGATCATGTAGAGGGACGGGTAAAAACAAGGGAGCGTATCTCACTGCTACTTTAGCAAAAACTATGGGAGGAGGGACAAGCCCTTGACCTCCACCTCCTCCTCCAGGAGCACCTCCACCACCTCCTCTGGTGGCAGCCATCGATTCTGGTGGGGAAACACGCGAGACCAGGAAATTTAGTCGAAGAAAAGCTGGTATGTCAACTGTCGACGAACTTTCTAAAGGATCTTTTCCCTTGTGTATGGATGGGAAAGTCTAATGAATCTCACTCCTAACTTCAGAGCAGTTTGTCGTCGGATCTTTGGTATCAAACAGAGGACTGCGTGAAGTACAATAAACAAATACAGAAAACCAAAATCCCTTTGTTATAGTAGTGGTCTTACTAAAGTATAACAAAGCACATCAATTATGAATAATGGAATGAAATGAAACATGAAATACGAAGAAACAAACTTGTAACACAGATCTTGATGGAATCAAGAATCTTCAAATTTGCTTATATTAACTTCTCGAATGAAAAAACTCTATTACAATCGACACAAAAAAGGTCCCTGCCTTGTTTATTTCTTTCTGTGATATATTTATACAATTTTACAGATCAGTTAGAATCTCAACGGTTACAAAAATTCGGTTACAACCGAGAGGAAAGCAATCACTCCCTTTATCCTACTCTATTTTCACTTGGTGCCAGGTGCTCGTCTTAGCACGGATTCGGTGCAGGCGATACACCTTTCCAAAAAATAAGATACAAGCTACGAAGGTTCCGCTTGACAGCTGGCCTCGGCAAAATAACATTCTCGGGATAACTGTTGTACCTCATCCCCTATTTGTGCATCAACGATTTCTAGGGAACTTAGTTGCATGCTGGGCTGAATCAAGTGCTTCTCAACTCGAGCCATGTCCACCCTATCCATCTGAGAGATATCAGCCGAATCTCTCTCCTCCTTCTCTTTCAGATCAAACGAGATCTGTTCGACATTCATTTGTATTAATGTTTCGGCATCACCTCCAGTGTCCATACCCAATAGCTCACCCTCTATAGAATTGAAGGCTTCTTCTAATGAATTAGTCACTTTTTGGGATTGTTCCTTGCCCAGGGCAATGTTATGCTCCCAATCCTTCAACAAAATGTTACCTCTAGTTTGTTCTGGGAGGGTGAGTTTGGGGGAACCTGTCGAAACTCTTTCATTCGTGTCTATCACCGCCTTATGAAAGGCGACCCGAGCCGCTCCTGCATCTCTTTCTCTGACAGTCAGGTTCTCGGAAACCCGATGCATCAACAGACAATCCTCTCGGATTGTTCCCACTTTGGCGAGCAAACTCTGCTGTGCAGAAGAGATCTTTCTCTGAATCTGGGTAGCTCAGGATTTAAACCCCTCGACATCGATCATCCTACTTTCAATGATCTCTACCTAAGCCTATAGCTTTGCAATCATAGTCCTTTGTTGACCAGCCTGCACTCGACTGTCTCGGATCACTGAATGCGCTTGCTCCAACTTGGCTTTGAGCACTTCTATTTCCTTTTTATCAGTTAGTCGGGCCAGTTCTATTTTCCCTCTCACCTGACCTTTGGCACTTTCTGTGGCCGAAGCTACTCTGGCTTCGAGAGTCTTGATCAGGCGATTCTTTCTTTTGAGCTGGTTTTTTAACACCCTGACCTAGAAATTATTCGCCAATGCATACGCTCCTAGCGTTCCTGCGATCTCCGTGGTGAATTCCTCATTCTTTTTTTTCTTTCCATCGGTCATAACCTTGAATTTTTTAGTAGTCAATCCTTCGTCCTGGTAGAACTCCCTTTTCACCACCGCTTTTCTCTTTTTGTCAAAGAAGAACTCATTTGGGGGAAGCTCTTCTGCTCTGATAGGCCTCAGTTCCTCATCGAAAATCCATCCTTCTTCTATATTTCCTTACGCCGACTGCAAGGGGGTGACAGAAGTGATGGGTTCCCCGATCTGTTTCCCTGCCTTTCTTGGGGTGACGACCGAGTCTTACTTATTTATAGGTTCAGAGGTCTTCATCTCAATTTTCGGATTCTGGGTCTCTGGCGGGTCCGGATTCTGTGCCTCTGCTTCGAGCTTCTTTGTTTTCTCCCCCTCGTTCTGGATTTTTCCTGAACCAGAAGTTGCCTCTTTGGGGCCTTCAACATCCTTTGGTTTTGTCTTAGAAATGTGCGGGCTCACTCCTCATAACACAGCAGGAAGATAACTTTGTCTGTTTTCCTAAAATTTTAATACAGAGGCCGGTCTTCGGGTGCTAAAGATAGGATCCAAACTAGCACTTCCCCATAAGACCTCGCCCCTCGAAAAATGTCATCCGGGGGTGAAAACTCATGTTCAAACCTCTTCAGCCCATAATTAGCTAAATGGTTGCTTACAATTTTCTGAGGATCATGTTTTTTAAACTCAATGGAGACCAAACTCAGGTCTTCCAGGGCTGCAGCCTTGGCTTTGGCATGCCCGAAATACAATAAAGAATAAGAATTTATCCGAACGGGGAAAAATGGCCATACCTTCTTCGAAGATGCTTTGAGTTCTTTACTCACCACGCCAATCACTATTTGTCAGGTGATCTCGCGACAAGCGAGCTTGTCGGGGATGAACAATGGTAGTGCAAGTGGGGGAACAGCAGCTCCGAACACTCTGAAATAGGAAAACTCTGCTTCTACGTAACAGTCCACTATACCACTCAGATTTGCAGAAATGTTGTCCGATATACGAGGTGGCGAGCGACCAAAAAGGCGATGTGTAGGGGCACCATCACCCAATTGAAAATTTCGTAAATAAATTTGTCCGCTTTATTATCCCACAGTTTGTCGTGATACTCATCTACACATTTTTCTTGGGATGGATTCCAAGCCTAGCTCATCAAAGGGAATGGTGTCATGGAACATACCGCGTCCATGATATACACAGACATGAAAAATGAGGATGGTCTCTCGCTTGCCTTCTGCTCCCGATACTCTGTGACCCGGTTGGCCAAACTGTCTGAGAGTATCTTTTCCCAATTAAACGAGCAACCTTCTGCGACCCTAAACATGAGAGGCACCCACGCAATGTAGAAATGCGATGTGTCCTCCCTTCTGAATAATCGACATGTCATCATTGCCACATACTTATACTATTGCTCTAGCGAAGCGATTGAATAAATACCCTGTTCATTTGCTCTAAATTTTGCGGAGCACGAAACCCAATCCTTTATCAAACTAGGCATGGTTTTTTCATATTCAGTGCACTCCTTCTGTTTGAATCCCTCCAGGAATCCATCATCATACATGTATTCAGATGTTGTCGAGAGCTTATACATGGTTTGGATGTGCTTCGGTCTAAAAGTCCCGACTATGACCTGTCGTTTGTTCATGATGGTTCTGGTGGGTAGGTCTATGTGATCCAATGCCCATCGGATCATATCATAATATGGGAGCAACCGTGGTCTGGTTGCTACCTTGTGCATTCCATATTGAACAACAATCTTGTATTTAGTGTTCAAATCGTCCTTTTCATTGTCATCGGAGTCTGAATAATTCACCAACTCATATTGCAGAATATATGAAACGAACAACCAGCTAGGGACCGATTCGACACTCCAAGGAAAAGTGTCGGAGACATTATCTGAGCCTTGCCCTACAACCTCGATATTCACCTTTGCTTCTTCCCATGGAGCCATAGCCGAAGCTTGCGTTTTCGCCCTTCTGCGATAGACCTATGTATACATGCAGAAATTAGTTCACTCGGAAAATGAAGAGCTCTACGTGGCTATGAAAAATGTATAATGAAACGTAGCTCTGGAATATATTTGAAAAAACGGTACCTTTTAAAACAACCCGTCAATTCGAAATTAGAAATAAATTTATGCTGTAAAAATCCGATCTTACACATAGATTTACCTTATCTTCCCATTAATGTCATAAGTTTTGGCGGTTTGACAGTCAGTCGAAGTATGGAGAGAAAATATCTACCTCGGAAAATGTGCATGCCTTGATGCGCGGGATATATTTTTCCTTATCTTAAAATATCAAAATTCAACACCTTTTATCAATTCCTCATTGTTCGCTGCTTCATAGATTTTCTTTTAACATTTTGAGTCCCCAACTCACGAGATCGCGAGGACCGACTTTGGCTTAATTAACAATAATCATGATTTGGAGCCTCATTAATTTTATAATCCATTTATTTATCATATCGCGACTCGGAACTTCGAAGGTAAGTTTCTGGGAGATTGGTATGTCGAGTCGCGAAACCGCGAGATGGCGATAATTAAGGCTCAATTAAGGGGAAGGAAATCTTAGATTAGGCGACTAATTAATCTTTCTATAATTACATCACGAATTCACGAGTCGGGGTTTTAGACGTCGTAACATTCGAAAAGATAGTGCCAAGTGGGGAGACGCCGAGAACAGATTTAACCATGGTTAGCTTTTTTCCTTTAATCCTTGACTAGGGTTATCACAAAAGTACCTCGTGTTCTTGGCTATCAGGGTTGTAAAAATAAAACTTGTATTTGATGAACGTGGAGGCGCGAAACCTCGACGACGTCAAATCATGAGTTAAAAGATTTTACCCTAGTTAATGTCTCGGGCAAAAATTGAAAACGAATTCGCCGCTTCTTGACTCAGGTGGTGTGAACTCAAGGATTAAAGTATCCGACTTGCGAGATCCCGAAATAAAACAAAAAGAGCGAACGTTCTTACGAAAGTGGACTTGTTTTGAGGGTAGAAAAAGCATCACTGCTTACTCAGCAAGGTTGCAAAGTTTTTTCAAAGTTTCGGGGGGAGAAACAACAAAAGGCCATATTTAGAATTTTAAGTATCCAAAATGAAAATTGTGAAGGGTTAACAAAAAAAAAGGGCATCTTCAACAGTATATATTGTATGGTGAATGGTGAAATTCGATATAATGAAATAAGAAAGGTTTTCTCGGTTGAGGGTTTCTAGTATAAATCTATGTGTACTATGTGTATGAGCCATTGATTAAATAATGTTTTTCTTAAGAATATATATGCATTTCTTTACTTCATAGGTTTAAAACTTACAAAGAGGGGTTGTATGCGAGCGCAGTTTCCTAGTGAACACCTGGCATGGGTGACACTTCTTAACCGCTTCAATACAATCTTTAAAGATAGATGGCCAGAAATAACCGTCTTACAATTTTTTTTCGGTTGTTGCAAGCCCGAATATATGACCACCACAAGCCCCACTGTGGAAATCATTTAGGATTGACTCGGCTTCTCTGTGAGTTAAACAACGACGCAAGATATTGTCTATTCCTTGGCGATACAAAGTGTCACCAATGATGCTATAATTCTTAGCTTGGTACCTTACAGGTCATCGGTTATCTCATGAGAGATATTGAGGGAACTTCAAAGTTTGAATATAGAGAACAATGTCTCCATACTAGGGATTGGATGATGAAACAAGAAAAATGTCTTTGTCTGCAAATGAATCAAGATGGATAACATCCTCATCTAATTGTGGAAAGTTGGATATTAACTCCGCGAAGAATAGTGATTTCTTAGATTTCATGGAAGCGAAATAGAGATCAAACTCTTGTAAAATGACAATCCATTTATTGTATTTTTCCCCTATGATACACCTAGTAAGGACGTATTGAAATGGATTGAAATCAAAAACCACAATAGTCTTGCAAAGTAAAATATAATGACGTAAACGTTGGACTATGTGAACGACAGCCAACGCTAGTTTTTCAACGTGAGAATAATTAAGTTCAGGACCGACTAGGTTTCAAATAAGATAGTAGTTGACATGCTCGTGGAGCTCATCATCCTCTTGAACCAAAAGCATACCAATCGTCTCCTCATACACGATGATATAAAGAAAGTAATCCCTACTATAGTTAGGAGACTTCAGCAAAGGCATTGATACCAAGGCTTTCTTCAAAGGATCGAAGGACTCTTGGGCTTGCTCATCCTAGATAAAAGGGGTTTCCTTCTTCAAAAGATGCATGAAAACCTTAGTGATATTGGCATAATTTACTATAAACCGATGTAGAAATTTATCTTTTCCCTTGTAAACCTTGAAGTTTTCTAATAGTGTGCGGGGGAGGAAATCAAAGTATTTCCTCAACCTTTAACGAATCTACCATGATCCTGGTCTCAAAACCTAAAAATCCCAAAAGACGACCAGACCTAATGGAAAAGATGCACTTATGAGGGTTCAACTAGATTCTATAGTAACGACATCTTTCAAAAACAAGTTGAAGGTGCATCGAGTGATCCACTCTCTTACAAGAGTGAGCAACAAGATTATCCAGTTAATATTTGACTATATGATTAATATCATGGAATGGGAAGGTCATGGCATGTTGGAGGGTTGCTCCTACATTTTTAAGGCCAAAAGGAATTTTTTGGTATGTGAAAGTACCCGAAGGAAAAATAAATGTCATCTTGTGTTGATCCTCAGGTTTAATCTGAATCTGGTTATACCCTAAAAAATCTATCCATAAAATAAAATATTTCACTTCCCATACAATCATCAAGAATCTCATTGACGAAAGGTGTCGGGAAGTTGTCTTTAGGACAGGCCTTTTTCAGGTCACAAAATTCCATGCATACATGTATAGTTCCTTGCTTCTTATTCACAAGAACTGGATTGGATACCCATTCAGCCAAGGGAACCAGCTAGATGAAGCCAACATTAAGTAGCTTCTCCACCTCTACCTCAATAGCAGGGGCCTTCCGAGGATTGACATCTCTAAGATGTTGTCGAACAGGCTTAGAATCCAGATAAGTTATAATCTCATGCTTGACAATACGAAGGTTGATTCCTGGAATCTCTTCATATGACCAAGAAAATACATCTTGAAATTCCTTGAAGAGTTCAGTGTAGATCAGGATTTCTTCTGGCGATCAATCTGCACTGATATGTATATTTTCAATCTTACCAGGGGTATGAGAGATATCGATTGTGACGGTAGAAGAAATAATCTCCATATTTCCTTCGTCATAAATATCGTGCGTATCACTTGGAACTACGACATGATCGACTATCTCACTCAAATTAGATCGAAAGTCATCTTGTTCGATTCTTTCAAGATCTGGGAGAAAATAAGAGCGGTGATGCATATCATCCAAAGGTTTGTTGAAACCATTCATGTCTTTAATGATAGCTTCGTTCGAAGGAAAAGTCCCATCAAGGAAGTCATGTGAACAAGACAACGAAGTGGCCCACACGGGCCTAAGAACATGATCCTCCTCATCCGTCGATGAGGTAACAGGATCGGGATCGAGAGAAGGGTCAAGAACAACAT
>SNQJ01S0281650.1:0-11174 GCA_010110895.2 Picea sitchensis
ATTTCAATGTTCTACTAACATGACAAATAATAGGTCTAAATGCACATATGTGCCTATAATCCCTTAGGCATAACACCCACTCACAATCCAATGAATTCTCAAATCATCTCAAATTCTCGTAGGCAAACAAATCCACCAAGATGCCTATAACCCCTTAGATCATATCAAGTACCAACATAGACACATATGGCTTACAAATGTATTGATGTCCCTATAATCCCTTGAATAATATTAAATACGGACACTCACTCTCCATAATCCCTCAAATCATCTCATCACTTAGAGGAGACAGAGGAATGGGCATCTCAAATACCCGCATGGATACATATGCAAGGATGTGATTGTAATCCCTTGGATCATCACAAATCCATGCACTGGGTTGCTACCCCTGAACCAATCACCTAATATGTTAGTCAATGAGGGGAGCAAGGAACTCTTTGGACAACCTCATTATCATTAACATACACTTACATACAATTTTTTAGTGAAGCTTATAAACTATCGTTCACTAATCCTCACAAACACTATGAAATAAAAAATTTCATACTTATAAAACCTTTTCGAGAGAACTACAAAATAAGTGTCCCTACAATTGTTATCGCTATATGTAAGAACATAAATAAAAAGGGAAAAAAATGTGCAATCAGGCATCCTAGCATGACAAATGATACCAGATCAGGGTGATCATGAGCCCGAGCTATCATCATGTGGTGGGTCATATTCAAACTCGCCACTTTCAAATTTTGAGAAATGACAAGAGGCGTGGAGAAATGGGTGAAGTGGAAGGTGGGATTGGGGATATTTCTTGCAAAAGCAAATGAATATTTTGTTGGAGATTGACAAGATTTATCCATTAGCTTTTTTGGAAGGGAATCAATCTTTTTTGTATCCTCTCCTTGAATGGTCGAGGAGGGGAGGAATTTATATATATGTCTGAATTTGCATCACACTTGTTTGTTCACATCCTCCTACCGAGCATCTCTCTGTATTTGTTTTCTTTGGAGGCACTTTTGTGTGTCTATGTTTGTCTGTATGTGGGTGGTTGTGTATATGTTTGTCTGTCTCTGCATTTTCTATATGTGTGTTCTATATTATGATTGAGGAGGTTGCATGTTATATAAATTTGAATGTATATTAAAGAATAAATGATTTAAGAACAAACGCTGCATCCGAGTATATCTTTCTGTATCCCTTTTTATTTTAGTTCCAATTTAGATGATTGGGGATATTTCTTGCAAAAGCAGATGAATATTTTGTTGGAGACTGACAAGATTTATCCATTAGCTTTTTTGGAAGGGAATCAATCTTTTTTGTATCCGCTCCTATAATTACATTTAAAATATTTAAAAATAAAAAAATATATATATGTTTGAATTTGCATCGTACTTGTTTGTTCACATCCTCCTCACCAACGTCTCTTTGTATTTGTTTTCTTTGGAGGCACTTTTGCGTGTCTATGTTTGTCTGTCACGGAGTGCACTTGTGGTATATGTTGAGGTACTAAACCTTGAGGATCTGTAAATATACTTCATAGAAATAGCAAGGAATAGAAGCCATAAAACCATTCCTTCTTTTTGTGTACAGAGAGATGAGAAAACCCTTGAGGTAGGGTGGCACCATATATGGTAATCACTTGTGGGATAAAACTCCTCAGAAGCAGTCCTTGCTTGGCCACAATCACAATGTCTTCACTATATTTCATTGTTGCCTGAACTGCTTTATATGCTCCTATCTCGGAACTGCTCCCCATCTCTTTGTTGTGTGGACCTGGTCTAGCATTGGACAGATGCGTTCCGTATGTTAGTGACTTCTTCTGTGTGCATGACTTCCGTTCCATTTGGACATCTCTGGGTGCCCCATGTGTTATCCCTAGGTGTGCCACATTCCATCCCTTCATTGTTTGGGTCATAGGGGCGTTGGGAGAACCATGCTGCAGTGTGAATGGTGAATGATGTTGTGGCTGGTGCTTAGGGTGGAGTCGTCATGCAGTGGATTGGGACATGAATTTGAGGTGGTTCAAGTGAAGGATTAAGTAGGAATGATGAAACAGTGCATTAAGATTGGGATGGGTAAGGTTGGTGACAGGATGGAAAAATAGCTAACTGTGGAGACACACAATCTAACAATGAACATTGATAAAATTATGCATACAACTAGGAGTTATAGAAACAATAATATTTTCATTATGAATACAACCATGAACATATAATATAGATTTTTTTACTGAAAATAAGCTTCTTGAATTTCTCTCTTATCCCTTAATTTCTCCATAGGAACCACTTGTCTAACAATGTACAAATTCTATTAAAAAATCTCCATTATCTCCTTATAATCAAGTGATTCCACCAAATGGTAGCATCACAACCTCCTATTTAAAGCTAGCCAGAGCAATACTATGCAATTTGCTACTAATAAATGATTCAATACTAGGGCCGTCACATTTCCATGTAAAATACATATTGCTATAACAAAAATCCCCAAAAATAGAACAATAAGTTGCAACAGAAAATCAGCAGCTTTCAGGAAAAATACAGAAAAATACAATTTAAAATGCTCATAACTTTACTTCCAGACCTCCGTTTCGGCTGATTATTTTTAGAAGTTAAGGTATTTTTCTGAGGAGGCAATTCAAATGCAATTTGTTTTTCCAAATTCATCTCGTAAAACTTTAGATCTGAAGATTACAAAGTGCACTTAAAACCTCTTTTTTTCTTCCCTGAAAAAATTCTACAAAGAGAAACAAATCTTCCCTTCTTTGTCCAAAGAAAGTGCTCCGATACCAATTGTTAAGTACTTATACCAGATCTGTAAATATACTACATAAATAACCAAGAATAAGAATATGGAAATAAATTTCACTACAGTTGAGCCTGAGGATGGAGAGAAGCCACTTGGGGGTAGGGGTATGCCATGTAATTAATCCCTTATGGAGGATGGAAAACTCCTCAAGCAATCCTTGCTTGTACAATCATATTCTTCACTATATTTCATTTACATTGCCTAGACTTCTTTTATATAGCTCTATGCAGGGATTCTAGGAGCCTCACATTGTACATCCAACACCATGTGGGCCTTTATTAATATAGTGGACCCTAGTGCATATATATATATTGAGATGACCACATTCTCATATATTAAATGACTTCCACTAATAACACATGACTCTTCTTTATTGCTATCAAACCATTGTTAGGGTAGGCCAACACATTTGTGGATCCTATTGTGGGAGGGATCCTCTCCTGTTCCCTTACCTCTTGAGGGGGCTTCCTCCTATTGAGCTACAAAACTCCACATGCAATAATTCTCTTCATCTCATTTACATTGCTTGAACCCCTTTGTATGGTACTTTCATCACTAAGAACATTCCTAGAGAGGAAGCTACAGAAGTACAGAACCTTAAAGTCCCTCTACACTTGCTTGGTGGGCTGTGTGGTGGAGCTGGGTCCATGCATTTGAATGATACATTCAATGTATATTAAATGACTTCCACTTCAATGTGCATGCTTCATTTCCGTTGGGTCTCCTAGGTGCCCATTTTATCTGGATGTCATGGGATGTTGAGGGATGAGTGAATGGGTGTAGGGGATGGGACAGTGAGAATGGTCGGGACAGGAATGGAACAACATGGGCTGGTATTTGATGGGCTCAGTGCATTCCAAAACTTTAATAATAAACAATATAATTCCCTGTATGCCTCCACTTTCTTCTGCTTGTCTTCTAATTCAAATAAAATTCCATCCACCCAATCAAAATTCAAGCCCTCCATAGGATTTAAAAATCATTTCTAGAATTATCATGTGATAAATAATTTTAACATTGTATAAGAGAACATTTTATAGGAAATATTGATTTTGTATATAGAGACACATTGACCGAGATAGAGTTGTGGGAAATTGTATTTTGGTGGGGGTATTTCAGTATTTGATCAAAGTGGGAATTGTTATGGTGATCCAGCAGGTGGGACTGGGGTGAGGCAGCAGTTGGTCAGGTGAGGTGGGTGTGAGGCACTGGGGCAGCTACAGTGGGGCTCCTGAGATGTAGGGAGAAGCACTTGTTGGAATGGGCATCAAGTTTGTTTGGTGGGAAGTTGTGTGAGAGCCTGGAATAGGACATGGTGACTTGGGAGAACTTGTTGCCACTATGGATCCCAAGGTCTTGTGGGAGACACAGCAAGGTGTGGTAAAATGTGTGTTTGGAAGGGCCTCAGGCTTTCTCCATATGGGGTTGGATTACAAGGCCTCTCTTTGGGGAGATGGTGAACATGGGTACATGAAGGCGTGGTTACACCTAAGGTCAAGATGGAATTATAGCACAAAATGCATTTTTAAATGCAAAGTCATTGGGTTTGGTCACGGTCCCTAAATCATCAAAGGCAAAATTTTAAAATGGGTGTAGTATGGCTTGAGACCTTGTATTGGGTGTGAACATGTTGGAAGAGGGTTCTTGAGGGGGGAGACAAACTTGGTTTTGCAGAAATGAGATGAAGTAGTGGCTATCTCATGAGAGAGAGATCACGGTGTTGAAGTTATTGTTACAGGTGAGTCCATAGATTGAGAGATAAACTGGTGGGTTTGTCTTAGTAAGTTTAGTCCATTGTGACTGCAGCTTTGTCAGGTGTAGGGGGTTGGGACAGGTTGCCTGGCTATAAATGGGTTGTGGGATGCTTCATTGGAGGGATGTGGGACCTTAGGAGTGTTTGGAATGGTCCTTTGAGGGAGTTTTCCAGAGACCCTGTGTATGTCGTTTTGGGTTGGGGTGTGGAGAGGATGTGGGTCAGGAATGGGAGCGTATCGTGTGTTGAGGGTGAGGAGGGTCATGGGGTGGGAACAGAATGGGATGGTGGAGGGATGGCATGGAGGAACAAGAGTCATTTACACATTTAATCATCTCGAATTAACAATAGAATAATATCCCTCAGATATTCGAAACTTTCAAAATAGAAAATGTAAGCATTTACAAACTTCTTCATCTAATTCAAAGAAATGCTGTAAAATTCCACATGATAGATAGGGATTTCCTCTATCCCTTATTAGCCTCTACTATAGAAGTTTATCTAAGTCTCAGAACAATTAAAAAGAACCCTCAAGTAGAATCAATAGTGATTCCCTTGATTACATGAAAATCTAAGGCAGGATTCATACTCTCTCAAAGTATTCTCTCAACAAGAGCACCTCTTACTCTCCTTGCCTTCTCAACAACACATTGACTATAATCATTCTCTGTAAATTCTTCTACTTGCAATCATTGTTCTCAATATGGATTTCTATATCCAATTTAATACCCATGTGTATTAAATTGGACAGTGTGCAAGCAATTCTCAAATACAGGCACTAAGCTGAAATCCTTGGAGATCCATCCTCAACTGCATGGGAGAGAGAGAGAGGACCATTCAAATGCATGCATACATATGCAATGATGTGTTTGTAATTACTTGGATCATCTTGATCACAGATGAGTGTTTTTTATCTTTGTGAACATACAAATTCAAGTGTGCTTGCATAAGCCCTCAGCTGATCTCAAATTGCATAGGCATATAAGTAGTCATTTCAAATGCACTTATGTCCTTGTAGTCCCTTCAAATTGTATCCTGGATAATTGCATTATGTTCCTCTAATCATCTCAGCCTAGGGAGGTGGGAACTCCCATCTCAAATGCAACAATTCATGCAGGTGCATAGATAAGAGTAGGAAAATGATGCACTTATGTAATTTGTGAGAATTAATGAGGGCAAGAGTTCTTTGGACAGCCTCATTGTCATTAACCTTGTTGTTTGTGAGAGCACAAACTACGTTCACTGAAGTGAAGTAAACAAATTTCATGAGTAAAACCTTTGAAAAGGAGACTAAAATTTGTGCTAATTGCCTTCTCAGAGCAAGTGTGGGCATGAGCTGGAGCTATCTCATGGTGGAATTCGTGTGTGGAGTTTTGGTGACCAAGGGGCAGGAGGTGGGTGGAGTGGAGGTTAGGTTCAGTTTCTTTTAGGGGTGGATGAGTTTTTGTTGGATGGGCAGTTTATCAAGTTGTGGTTTGGATCTAGGTCTTTCTGTGGTTGGGTGTGGGGATGGTGGATGGGTGGATGTGTGGTTGGTTGGGTTGGGGTTAAGGTGGGGATGGGAGTCAAGGTCATGGTGGGATTGGGATGGGTGAGGTGTGAGTGGGTGGTAAGGTGGTGGAGGGCAGTTGGGACAGGTGGGACAGTGAATGATGGAAAAATATTTTAATGTATGACATAGTTAATGCATGGCCGTTTCCATCATTTCCACATTTCTTTTATCTTTTCTTTCTTATTTTTTTTTTTTTATGTGTATTTATTTATTTGATTGTGTTTAAATATTTATTCAATATAATTAATCTAGATATTTGAATATATAATATTTACATTATATAATATATAGATTATATTATTATATATCTATTTATTATTATGTATATTTTAATTTCAATGTACATTTCTATAAGAATTTTATTTTTAAATTGTATACTATAGAAGTATTAATATATAAGTGTTCTGAGGGAAGTTATAGATAAAATTATAATGGAGTGCTGATGGAATACATGTACATTATGGAGTTCTCATTGAACAACCCTTTCTAACAGTTTTTAGGAATGTGTTCTGAGTAAAGAACACATGCATGTTCATGAACATTACACATGCTTAGGAATGCATACTCATTCATGAGTAGAAGAACACATGTGTGTTCTTTAGTAGGAGTGTGTGCATGTTCTTGCTCTAGGGAAAAGAGGTGGGACACATACAGAGAGAGAGATTGATAGAGTGAGAAATTGTGTGTGAAAGAAAGACGGAGAGAGAGAGATTGGGGATATGGAGTGGAAGAGGGGAGAGAGGGGGTGTGTGTTGGGGTGGGGGAGGGTGGAGAGAAAGAGTGACAAGGAGAGAAAGGGAGAGAAAGGTTAAGAAAGAGGGAGGGATGAGATAGAAAGAATAGAGATACAAATAGAAAGGGAGGTGAGAGAGAGGGCAGAGGAGTGAGAGAGAGAGGGAAGGAGGAAATGAGAGAAATTAGGGAGGATGAGAGAATAGAGGGGAGAGAAGTGAAAACATAGAGGAGAAGTAGGAATAGAAGTTAATAAGGGGGTGTGAAGAGGGATTGAGGGAGGCGATGGAGAGGTGATGGAATAAAGAGGGAGAATATGGGGAATAAGGGGAGGGAGGGGAGAATGAAGAGGGGATGGATAAAGTGGGGAAGAAGTGCTGAAGGGAGATTAGGAAGGAGGGGAGGGAGTGACATAGAAGGAGGGTGGGGGAAAGAAACATTATTACGATTTTAAAAGAATGGTTGCAAAGGTGCTTATTTTAACCCCAAAGATGTGTTATAGTGGCGCCATTTTTCAAAGTGGAATAAAGTATACCCACTGATGTGACCTCTGAAAATAGAAACTATGGAGTTCGGGGGTTAGTGGTGGGTTCCGTTTAGAGTAGCTATTGGGCGTTTGGAGGTGTTGGTCAGGGTCATGATGGGATGACAGAGGGTTGGGTGTAGTTGGGTGGGAGTGGGTTGATGGTGTGTCCTAGGTCAGCTGGTGTGGGTTCGGGGTCCTTGGTCATGGGATGATGGGATGGGATGGAAAGGGATGGGCCCGGGATGGGTTTGAGGAACAAGACTGGACAGAGTGGGATGGATGGTGAAAAATGAAATGGATGAAATTTGGAATAGATCTAAAATTGTAAAATGGCATGGGGTCAAGTAGAACCATTTTTTATTTTGTGGACCTATCCTCTTCTAACCTCTCTTCTCCTCCCTCCTACATGTGATCTTACTTACTCTGATCACAATTCCCTCCATCTCTCTTCCTCATAAAAGTCCTCCTCATCTCTCATTCCATCTCCTAGACTTACCATTTTTCATAATTTTTATTTCCTCCATATTATTATACATAGAGCAACATGTTATGGAAACATGGTTGTATGGAACATGGGACCAATTACCACTATAACATATTAGAACCTATCCTTCCTATGACCACAATAGATCCTATATTTGTTGTTTACTTTTATTGATAGGAGTACCTATAAAATCACTAATGACTTCAGGAAGTCAATATTTTATTAATTATAATTTAATGGGTTCAAGCCTCTAAGTCTCCATAGTCTCATTACACTTCAAATATAATGGTTGATTAATTTAATTTATATCCCTTCTAGAGCAAGTATTAAATGCATGTGGGATATATCTGTATTATAAGTGGGAAGCTAGAACTTTGTGAAATGGAGGAGAATTTGAATGAGCTTATATTAGCATGACATTTGATGAACAATTGTTGACCGATGAACTTGTAGGAGGCATAACTTGAGATATGGGAGTTGATTTTGCCTGATTGGAAAGGTAATTCGATGAGAAATACAATGGAATAGAGTTTCAATAAATTGCCACAACTCTACAGAGAGTGGAAATAACATTCACTATTTTTTTCATGGTTAGAACTGTATATCTTATAAAAATTAGAAGCAGATACTTTTGATTAGGGAGGATTGCCTCAATTTGAAAATTTTGAAAATAAAGTCTATTAAATAAACTATTAGGGAATAGTGGGCCCTATGTAGGACCATGAACTCTCAATGACAGCAAAATCCATTTAAATTAAAATAAGAAATTAAAAATAAAGTTTTACTCCAAAAATGGAATCGTGGAAATTTCTAGAAAGGAAAACCATAACTACTTGAAGAATGTTGAGAGAAAATTCTAAAAGGGAAAGAGAAGGCACTAAGAGGAGGTTGGGCATTCAAAAGTTTCTATATTGGTGAAGAGTATTTAAGAATTAAAGTTATATATTTGGGTGAGATCACGGAGGTGGGTAACACTTTTCGTAATTTTTAAAGAGATCCAAGAATTAGAAAACATTTTGGTGAACTATTTTGAGCAGTAAATCAGAGCAGTGCATTGACACTCCGATTTACATGCTGACTAAATCATGGACTGAATTTTTGGTCTTTTGAGTTGTTGGAGGCCGGGGAATGCTCTTTCGATCCCGAGACTATCTTTGGGGCAGTGATCATTAAATTTGAATAATCTTTGGTCGTGTTATCTCCTCCAATGGGATGAGAGTGGATATTTTCTTTTTAGGTGAGTTGGGGTTTGACAGTTGGGTTAGGTGAATGGAGGGACAGGTTGGGTTTTGGGAGGGCAGGAGAGGGTCTTGGGACAGGAGGGTGTGGGTGACTGTGGGTTTGGGAGGATGGAAGGAATGGGCAGGAGGAGGGGTGGGAGTGGGTTAAAGGTGGGTGCGTGAGGAAGAAGGACAGGTTGAAAGGGCAAGGTGTGGGTTAGGGACGTTGATGGGTTGGGGTTGGAATGGACAGGTAGAATGATATTGAAGACCCTGTAATCCCTATTTTATGTGAAATTGCTTGAGTAAATTCAATTCATCAAATAATTATCAATAGTATCATACCAACCCAATAGGAATTGAATTCCTTAGTGCATTTTAGATCCCATGTGACTCATTTAGTATGCATCTCACTTAAGGCTACCAAAGCCCTACTTTCTCAACCAATCCAATAATCCCAACTATTTAAATGTGAATTAAATAATTATAACTACTCTAATAATTCAAAATTAACTCTCATTTCTCTAAGTCATACTCCCCATCACCCTAAATCATAAAGGGTACTTTCCACTGTGACACAGAGAGATTTTTCCTAGAAGTCATAGATACAGGTCAACAATTACTAAATGCCAAAAGTAGGGCCAGTTCTGAGGGTTGAATTGGATGGAGTTTGGTGCCTTGAGGCTCACCTTGAGGTGGCTGAATTCTTCAAGAAAGAAGGAGTCTATTGATACTATGAAAAACTGGCGGAGTTCCACCAAAAGGTGTCTGAATCCTTTGCTATATCGTATGATGGAAGAACAAGAGTAGCAGTGGGAAAAAAGAAGGAGTTTGTGGTGATAGAGGCATCCATGGGCTGGGAGTTCCTTTGGTCTCCCCTAGAACAAAGGATTTGGTTTCTAAAATCAGCTTTTTCAACTGAAGCATTGAATTTAGATCCTACTTTTCACTAGGATCTTATATGGAAAAAGACATACCAATGTCTTACCTAAAACCTAAGTGGCAATATCTCTCACGAGGAGAGGCAATCTTTGTCTATATCTTTTTGTGAAGAGGTGATAAAACAAAGTCATGTTTTATCACTTCAAGTTGTTGAATCATTTGGGAAGGTATGCCATGATTTTCCCTTCTACCTTAAGCTCTCACGAAAATGGCCAGACAAGTCAAGGCAAAGCTTACTAAGGTGGCCAGCAATGCAATCAGAACTCTGAGTCAACCTATCTCATTTTTTTTACTCTAAGTCATACTCCCTGTCACCCTAAATCATAAAGTCTTTTTCCCTGTGACACGAAGATTTTCCTAAGTCATAGGTACAGGTCAACAATTACTAAATGCCGAAAGCAGGGCCAGTTCTAAGGGTGGAATTAGATGGAGTTTGGTACCTTGAGGCTCACCCTGAGGTGGCCGAATTCTTCAAGAAAGAAGGAGTCTATTGATACTGTGAAAAACTGGCGGAGTTCCACCGAGAGGTGTCTGAATCCTTTGCTATCTCGTATGATGGAAGAGTAGCAACAGTGGGAAAAGAGGAGTTTGTGGTCGATGAGGCATCCATAGCTGAGTTCACTGGTCTCCCTAGAACAAGGGATTGTTGGTTCAAATCAACTTTGCCTTCAAACATTGAATTTAGATCCTACCTACAGCCTTTGCACTAGGATCTTATATGGAAAAAGACATATCAATGTCTTATCTGGAACTTAAGTGGCAATCTCTCCTGAAGGCAATCTTTGTCTATATCACCTGTGAAGGTAGATGCAACAAAGTCATGTTTTATCACTTCAAGTTATTGAATCATTTTATAGGCAGGTCTGCCATCAATTTTCCCTTCTACCTACATAAATCTCTCACCAAAATGGCCAGACAAGTCAAGGAAAAGCCTACCAAGGTGGCCAACAGATTGTCACACCAGGGTTTGATTACACTTATTATTAAAGAGATATTAAAGAAGAAACAAGTAGACTGGAACTACTTCCTATTTTGGAATGAGTTCCAAACCAATTGTCAACAGGATGAAAAGGGGAAGAATTTCATTGCTAAGAAGTCTCTCACACCTAAGAGCAGCCTAAGAAAGAGAAAGGCTATCTCACCACCAAGAGAGCCGACAGAATCAT